>OZ018309.1:17453702-17477383 GCA_963969455.1 Arge pagana | reverse complement strand
GAGCAAGAAAACAAAGAGAAGCAATAAAAATCCAGAAACACCCCGACCACATAAACCGAAACAAAGGATCCCCGCTGAACTCAATCTGACAACCCATCTTTTCGGTTCTCTGAATTGATCATCCAAATTGCATCAAAAGCCGACTCATCCGAAAACACCATCCTCTGATTGTCTGGGAAACATTGATCGCAAGTACATAAAGTGATGCCAGAACTCGAATCCTTCAGATTCAGGTTAGCCCTGATGAAGTGAACAACAGAGTTCACGGAACGTCAGCACTTGAGTCGTAACCACACGTTGCTATCTAGAAACATGCTCACCGTATTCAACCAACGTGAAAACCTCAAATCTAAGACTCGAAAATTATTAGTCTTAAAGAAACGCATCAAAATTCAAGTGGTACTCGCAGCTAGTCGATGGTAGTTTTTCTGTCAATTCGTAACGTGCAATTATATGGTTAATTGGTCAACAGCTAAAATGTCAGATCGTAATATTTTGAATAGAATGGAAACAGGTAAAACAAATAAAACGGACCATGAGGAGGCAAACTACAGCATTTCGGAATGTGATCTGAATATTCAACAGGTTGTAACTCGATCAATTTTTTCGCCTATTAACTTGAAACTTCAACCATATATTTTTAGATTCACATTATATAGAAATATATAAACAACAAAGTCGGTACTTTTTTTTACCCAAGAAGGCAGAAATCTTCCGCAATATCGATTATGGTAAATTTAATTCATACCAAATCCAAGTTACGAACATCGTAATATTGATCCTTGGAATACGGAGATGGTGGTACAACATTAGCTGTACGCGGTGTCACCAGCGGGCTGCTACGAATCAAGCGAGGCATTCTTTTTGGTAAACATATCACGGAGCCTAAACTTGAACCTCCAACGCTCCCATACCTGAACAATTAATCATGGAATCATAACGAACCCTAAACAGCGATAAAGCTTATCAAACAACACACTTCTGATTAGAGTACACATTTTGCACAAAAGAGCGCCGCGATCTGAAGATTATACCCATATAACCCTATGTATTTTGACGCGCTGAAATCAAATCAACTATCGGAATTAATGCAATGGGTCTGCGTTTGGCCCCAACTTCAAAAACGGCTATTTGCATTAATATCCGCGACAAAATATCTGTAAAACCTATTATTGGTGAACAATAATTATTACACACACACGCGCACGCGCGCGCACACACATACACACGCGCGCGCACACACACACACACACACACGCGCGCGCGAAGGGCGTGCGCACACAGATACACTACTTGTGGGGCATATTTCGTCGCTACGATATTTTGTGACGTGGATATTTTCTCAATGGACATTGAAGTGCCTCATCTCAAAAACACCTCAAAAATCGTTGAAATGATCGGATGCGCTTGTAGAAAATTAAAGTGAATCACATACTGATATGTTTTTGGAATCTATGAGCCTGAGCAGACTAATTTCGGGTATAGTTCCGAAAGCGAGGCGGCCTCGATTTTTTTGACACTACGTATACTTACGTACTTTGATGCGCTAATTACGAATATGATGATGAAAATTGGCGCAAATTGAATTTTCATGGTGAAAACCTTAGAAAACCCATCAAAATCATGGCTTTTCGCGATTATCTCAAAAAATACAGAACATATCGACAAGTGCTTCAAACAAAAGCTGTAGATTTTATTAAAATATAACTTTTATGTCTCATGCATTTTTTATCAAAAGCAATTATGTTTTGAGAAAAATTCAAAAACCGTAAACAACCATGACATCAACCAATACGGACATCATTGCAACATTTCGGCCGCGTCGTAATGCTCGTAGCTTTATGATAGCTTGAAAAACCTTAGAGAGAAAGTCGGTTACCACCAAAAGTAGTTTGTGATCAACATAGGGTGTAACCGATAATATTTCATGGAATAAAGTGCGTTGCTTGGATCCACAAAAATATGGTAATTATTTAGAAGTGCAACTCTTCCGAAAAATAATGATAACATTTGCTTTCTTTGCTATTAGTTGATAGGTATCTTGAATAATGATAATCAGTTCGGGAAATTTGAGATATTTCCGTAGAAATTGTTTTTCTTTAGCAAAAAATAGGTAAATATCTAGAAGTGCAACTTCTGAGAAATCAAAGAAAATTGTTTCATTGTAGAAATGCACTCATGGGCATTTGAGAGAATTATTGAAGGGTAGTGGTGGTGGTGGCGGTGGTGGTAGTGGTGCGCGCGCGTTAGTCTGTGTATATGTGTGTGTGTATCTAGCTCACCTGCCCACTCACTCATACACATACCCACCATACACACGCGCGGGTGGAAGGGGAACTTCGCCTCTGCTGTAAAGTGCCCGCCGCGGAGCATTATGTATAGTTCAACTGATTAAAATAACTTCATTATCGATTTTCTCTGAAAATGTAAGTCCTATGGGAAAAAAATTCACACAATATATGTATTTTTACAAGACCTACAACCTTTGTGGGAGACATTTTTCAAAATTTATAATATTTTTTAAGATTATCGCAAAAAATCATGATTTTGGTGGGTTTTTAGAGGTTTTCTCCATGAAATTTAATTTGCGTCAATTTTCATCATTGTATCCATAATCATACATATACGTAGTGTCAAAAAATCGGGGATACCTCGCTTTCGGAACGATATCCCTATTTTCTTAATCAATTGTGTAGAAAGTTATTCACATCTTTAAAATTGTCAAACTTCAAAAAACACCCCCTATACGGCAAAACAAGCTTCTATTCCTTCACCCTTCTCCTATAAGTATTTTATTCTACTGGATCCTAGCTTGACGTAAACACCACCTTCACGCGACCACCCTTTGAGAAAACTTACAGTACTTAAACAGTAGGCTGTTTCATAACAAACAAGGCTGATCAAGCGACGTAGGTACATTACGACCGCGTCATCTATATGAGTGTCCCATTATAAGAAATATAGCTAATATCTCGAGAAGCATTGTTCGCAGAGAAAAACGTTTTGGATAAATGTTGTTAGGATCTAAGGGGAATAGATTCTAGTGATATTAGCTTTTTATAAGTGAAGGCGTTAAGGTGATATGAAGGTCAACTTCGGTTTTTCAAACGGAATTATGTATTTATTATTCATTTAATCGATTGAGCGTTACATTTCAGGTCAAGAAGCACTGAAACACAGATGTGCTCAAATGAAGGGTTCCGAAATTACCGTATCATTTTCAAGGATCGTTCGAGCGTTTATGTTTGAGTGCGTGTCTGTCGGTTGATATTCAAACATTGAACAGATGCTCGAACACATTACCTTCCTGGTTGATTCACAATTGCAGCCTATTTTCCAAACTCCCAATGGTTCGGAGGAGGACATTTCTCGGAATACTACTACAGGTGTTCCGTACGCGGTTTTTCATATCTGCTGCAGTGGTTGCGCCATAGCAAAAACTGCATTTTTTATGATTCCCCAAAGAAAGACGTCTAGAGTGGTCAGATCCGGAGATATTGCAGGCCATTGGACAATAATATTGGCAATTCATTATTCATAAATCTCAGGTATTCTGCGCTATTAAGTCTGCCAGGGAGAAAAGATGGACCCACCAAGTAATCGTTGATTATCCCACACCAGACATTGAGACTTCAACGGTGCTGGAAGTCTACTTGGCGATGCAGTGAGGATTTTCGACTGACCAATTATAGCAGTTATGACGATTCAACCGACCGATATTGTGGAACGTAGCTTCGTCACTGAACAGTACGCACTTGAAAAGGTCTGGAGATATTAGAATTTTTTGCTGGGCCCAAAGGTAAAATGCCACTCTTGAACAAATATCATCGTCGTTGAGTGCTTGGATCATAGTAGTATAATAGGGATGAAAATGGTGATTCCGTAAGATTCTGCTTGCTATGTTGCGCGGGATACCCAGACGTCTTTCGAGTTCTTTCGTACTAATGTGTGGCTCTATGGCCACCGTTGCTAATATAGCTAACACTCTCAGATCATCGCAATCTGCAGCATTTCTGCGTCATCGTACTCTTTTAATTTCATGACGTGGTTTACGGATTTCTATGCATCGGGATGATGAGCTCTATCAGGAAATTTTTGGCGATAGAGTTGTGCCGCCCTTCCACAGTTATTTCGAGATTCACCAAGTACTAGAAAAATGTCAACGATTTCACTTCCACTGTAATCTGGCATTTTTTAGCTCGGTTACGCGAAATTTATCTTGATGATATATACTATTCAAAGGATTGAAATATCACCTCGTTACAGCTTGTAAACGTAAATAAACCAAGATTCCGACAATTATCCTTCTCCAAACAATTGAAAGTTTCAAACATTGGCTGTAATTCTTTATTAACCAGGAAGGTAATGTGTGTGAATTGTACACCAACCGACAGACACACGTGCTCATTCCGATGCCACTGTGATCAGATCAATAGAAATCTGTGAAAGACTTCGTGTAATTAGAAAAGTAGGACAATAAGTTTATCAACTCACAGACAATACATTTATCAACCACATTCGAAACGCCTATAGAAGTATTCCGAGAAATGTCCTTCTCAGAATGATTGAAACTCTTAAAAATAGGCTGCAATTGCGTATTAACCAGGTAGGTAATATGTTCGAGCATCTGATCGATGTTTGAATCTCACCCGACAGACATACGTGCTCAAACATAAACGCTCGAATGATTTTTGAAAATGATGTGATATCTTCGGAACCCTTCATTTTAGCACATGTGTGTTTCGGTGCTTCTTGACGTAAAATGTAACGCTCAGTCGATTAAAAGAATGATAAATACATGATTCTATTTGAAAACCCAAAGTTGATCTTCATATCACCTTAACGCCTCCACTTACAAGAAAGCCAATATCACCAGAATCTGTCCTCCTTGCCACATAACAACTTTTATTCGAAACATTTTTCTCTACGTCTAATGCTTTTCGAGATATTTACCTTTTTTTTCAAAAGGGAACAATATATATTTAAAATGGAGAACAATAGATATTTATTTTGCTGAACGAAAATCTAGTTTATGTCGAACAAGATACGATTAATTCAAGCTAAGAGAATTCCTGAACGTAGTAGAACACGTCACGGTTCCACATTAAACGAAAATAAAAAATCATTCCTACGGATTTCAGGTATGCTTCGAGCAATTCTTCTTGCAATGAGACAGTAGCCCAGACAAGTTAGATAAATGGCAAGTTTTGATTTGGCAAGCTGAGCAGCATCGGAAACTGTTGTTAAGCTTCAATTTGAAAGGATAAAGTGGGCCCGTTTATCGATATTTTTCAAGCTCAAGCATAAAAAATGAACTTATGTGGCTGAAAGCGATCTCAAATTCGAACGCCTTGATGCCATTATTATGTACTGACATATTATTTTCGTACAAATTGTGAATGCAGTTTTTTCTTAACGACTCAAAAATTAGCTAATTTGCCGAATAGGTGGTATTTTTCAAAGTTAGGTTGGACAATATCAAAGATATCGATAAATGTTTACATAGTTGGCTTAGGAAATAGTCTGCTCAGACTCAGAGATTCGAAGATCATGTGAATACGTGGTTCATTTCAATTTTCTACAGGCAAAAACGGTCGTCTTATGTAAGCGATGTTGAGGTGTTTTTACAGTTAGAGCCAAACATAGACCCATTGGATTGATTCCGATGGTGGATTTGGTTTCAGCGCATCAAAATACATAGGTTTATAAGGGTTTAGTCCCCGAATCAAGGTACTTTTTGTGTGGTTATGTTATTTTCAATAAACGTTCACGCGATGTCATTACCTGGACGAGCTGCCATACGGACTTGAATTAGGGTCGCTTGTTTCCGAATCTTGGAAAATAACTGGACCGAAAATCATGCGGGACTCACACGACATTAACGGAGCACTCTCAGAACCGCTATCCTGAGGCGTCGACATTTCCCCGACGCTCCAGGCACGTTTAGGCTTCCGTGCGTACGTTTCACGTTGTTGGCTATGCTCTAGTGAAGCAATCCAACGGAAAACTCGATGTACGAAAATCTTGCGGAATTACTTATAATCGATATGTCGATGTGTGGTTCGATATTCAAAGAAGTGACACGCTAATGGACTCCACAAAACAGAATATTAAATATTTTATTAATTATTAAATATTTAATAGTCAATATTCTATTCACATTCGCTCAAAATATTTGAATTATAAAAATCCGGTTTTCCTTTTTTCCCCACATTTTTTAACCCATCCGTTTGCCCGTACCTTATATATATTATTTAATTTAATATATATGTTTAATATATATTTAATATATATTTCACGTAAAATTGACCACTTTTGACCCCGATCCTTTTCGATTTGGCTGAAACTTTTTATTATTTTCTACCCCATTGAAAACCTCTGGGAACATTTTTTCAAATTTCTTTACTCGACCCAAAAAAGTGTCTATGTTTTTCTCAAATAGCCGCAACTTTGTCAACAATTGATTTATCGGGATGTTTTTTTTTTTTTAATTTTTGTTTTCAAATTCACTTTTTGGGAAAAATATGAATAAAATATTTGAAGGCAAATTCTTTAACTAATTTCGTTAATTTTTAAAAAAAAGCATACTTATTGCACAGTTTAAGATTTTTCTAGAAAAAAAACGAAATTTCTCAAAGAATTTGACTTCAAATATTTTTGCATGGTTTTTTCAAAATGTACATGCCAAAACAAATATTTTGAAAAAATAAGCGTCCCAATAAGTCAATGTTTCACAAAATTACGGCTATTTGAGAGAAAAACCTCGATTTTGGGGACGGGTAAAACATTTCTTTCAAATTCTCAGAAGGTTTTCAATGGAATAGGAAATGATAAAAAAAGTTTCAGCTAAATCGAAAGGGGTCGGGGTCAAAAACGGTCGATTTGAATTGGAATGGCCCATATATTAAATTGAAATGTAATTTTTCTGTTTCATCACTAAATTCTAACTTTATGTAATCTGTCTGAGTGCAAAATTTATTCTTGTGAGAGAAAATAACTCAACTGTTTGTGTACAAAGCAAAGTGCAACAATAAAGTGTTATCGCGAGATGATTTCCGTTAGACAAAAAAGAACTAGGTATTTTTTCTATTCTTACATAGGAGAAATTCCCATGTTAGCATAGGAATATTGACTAGGTGATTATAGTAGTTACATCTTGGCGAAAATAGGGTAAATACCTATTTTTTAGTCGTATATTTCCCAGCTTGCGGTTCCGAGTGTGTGGTGACAGTGTAGCGTGGAAAAGCAAGCAAGAAAAGTGAAAAAGCGACAAGGAAAGTGTGGATGGGAAGGTCTGAGAGAAAAAAAAAGATTGCTAGGACAGGTAGGAAAAGGCCGGTGA
This sequence comes from Arge pagana, assembly GCA_963969455.1. Taxonomy (NCBI): domain Eukaryota; kingdom Metazoa; phylum Arthropoda; class Insecta; order Hymenoptera; family Argidae; genus Arge; species Arge pagana. The sequence continues at coordinate 17,470,041 of OZ018309.1, read as the reverse complement.
AAGGGGGGGGGGGCGGAAAGGGTAGAAAAAAAGAGAAGGGGGAGAAAAGAGTGAGGTTAGGAAGGGAGTGGCAGGGAGAGGAAAAGAGAACAAAAGAAAGGAAGTGAAAACGGCCTCATCTAGTGATAGCGAAGCAAGTGAGCAGAAAGGAGTTGGACAGGTAAGGTAGGGAACGGACAGGCGAAGAGATGGGCGTCCGCGAGAGCGCGGCAGAGGAAGAAGGGGGAGAGGGGATAACAAGAAAAGTAGGGAGGCCAAGCAATGCAACGCAGCTATTGAAGGAGGGGGAGAGAAGTCAGAGCACAGACTCGATAGCAGAATTATGGAAGAGAAAAGGAGCGAAAGAGGAGAAGGAAGATATAGGGAGCTGGAGCAGAACAAACACAGACAGGGAAGAAAAATTGATCTCAAAATCAAGAAAAATAGCCAGGTCGCCAGAGGAGAAGAGACAGGAGGGGAAGCTGAAGAGTCAAATAGAAAAAATAATAGAGGCAATGGAAGGGATTCGAAGGGAAGCAATAGAGCAGAACCGAAGAATGAGAAAAGACTTGGAGAAGATAAGGGAAGTGGGGAGCCTAAGAGGAAGGTGATGGAAAACAAACAAAATCTGTAAGGAAGAGAAGAGATAATAGAGGCTGACCTGACTTAGAAAGAAAGGAAAATGAAATGGAGAATTAGAAAAATAGCAGCAGTAGAAGAAAGAGGGGGAAAAAGAGTGAAGGTGGGCTACGGAAAGATATGGATGGAGGAAAAAAGATGGAGGTGGAACGACGCGAGCGAAAGGCTGATAGAGGAAAGAGGACAAGAAAGAGAGGAAAGCAGGGGAGTGGAGAAGAAGAGAGAATCAGAGCGAGGGGAAAGAGAAAGAGAAGAAGAAGAAAACGAGCGAAGAGAAGAAGCAGACCGAGGACAATGTCGAAGAGTAGAGAGGGGAAGAGCAAGAGGTGGAGTAAGGAAAGGCAGAGATAATTTAAACAGGGGGGAGAGGCAGAGGGGCAGAATAGGACTAGAGAAACAAAAAGAAGCGCAAGAAGACAAAAGTGACGGAAGAACTGAAAGAGATGGAGATGAAGAAAAGGAGAAAGATGATGAGGCGACGCGGGGAAAAGGGAAGAAAAGGAAGGGTTGGAAGATAGCGTTTTGGAATGTGGCAGGGATAGTAAAAAAAGATAAATACTTCTGGGTTAGCAGGCAGGAATGGGACGTGATAATGCTAAGCGACACGTGGAGTGAAGAAAAAGGCTGGAGCAGGATGAAAAGTAGGTTACCGAAAGGATATGTATGGAAAACTCAGCACGCGAGAAAAGAGTTCAAAAAGGGAAGAGCGATAGGGGAGATGGTGATGGGAATACGAAAAGAAATAGCAGAGGACGAGAGAGGAGAGGTAGAAAGTCAGGAAGAGGGAATAATCACAGGAAATGTGAAAATAGGAAGAGAGAGGTGGGAAGTTATGGGAATATATGTTAGAGGAGACATGGAAAGAAAGATGAAGAAGATTGAAGAGCACGTGGAGAGAGAGGGACAAGGAAAAAAGACGATAATAGGGGGAGACTTTACCGCAAGAACCGGGGAAAAGGAAGGCGGCTACTGGGGGAACAGAACAGAGGAAGAGGAGGTAAGAAGATCGAAGGACAACAAAATAAACAGCGAAGCGAAAAAAATGATAGAAGCAATAGAGGAAATAGGATGATCAATAATGAACGGAAACACAATAGGTGACGAAGAAGGGGAGATAACATACGTAGGAGGAAGAAGGACGACAGTGATAGATTATGTAATAGAAGACAATGAGGTGAGAGAGAAGATGAAAAAACTAGAAGTAGGAGAAAGGATAGACTCAGACCATCATCCGCTGGTAGTAGAACTGTAAGTGGAAAGATGGAAATGGACGGAATAGGTAAGAAAAAATGGTACGGCAAGGGAAGATTGGTCAAGAGAAGGCAGGGAAAGATTTAAAAGAGACCTAAGATGGCAGAGAGAAACAGACAGAGACATAAACAAGGAAATAAAGGAGAGCACAAGAGAGTTTAGAAGGGCAGTGGGGGAAGGAGCGATCAGAGAAGGAAGAGAGAATCGGAAGAGAAAAGGATGGTGGGATGATGAAATCAAGGATAAAAAGAAGGAAGCGAGAAAGGCACTAAAACAGTGGAAAAGATGGAAAGTGGGGGTGAAAAGTCATAGGAAGGAGAAAGGAGAATACAACAAGTTATGTGAGAAAAAGAAGCAGGAGGAAAACGAAAGATTTGCGAAGAAGGCAGAGCAGGCAACAACGGAAAGTAAAGTATGGGAAGTTATCAACGGAGAAAAGAGACAAAAGAAAAGTAGATGAGAGAATAGAAAAAGAGGAATGAAAAAAATACTTCGTCAGGTTACTAAGAGGCGGAGAAAAGAGAGACAACACAGGTAGGGGAAGTGCAATAAGAGAAAAAGATGGGGAGGGGGAACTAACAAGAAAAGAAGTAAGAAAGGAAATAACAAAATTAAAAGACGGCAACGCACCGGGGGGAGACAATACGGAGAACGAAGTATGGAGGTACGGAACAGAAGAGATAGAAGAGTGGTTATGTAAAATATGCCATAGAGTATGGAGGGGAGACGGGTGGCCGGAATCGTGGAAGGAGGGGTGGATTGTACCGATGGCAAAAAGTGGCGAAGGGAAAAGAGTGGAGGAATATTTAGGGGTGACGCTGATGCCAATCCTGTATATGATATACGTATCGGCGCTAGCGCATAGACTGGAAGAAGAGATGGAAAGAGAGAGAATAGTCCCACAGAATCAGTCGGGATTCAGAAAAGGAATGGGTACGGTAGATAATATCTACGTAATAAACCACCTAATAAACAGAAGCATTAACAGGAGAAAGGGAGGGTTAATATTGATGTTTATAGATTTAAAATCGGCATTTCATACGGTAAACAGAGAGGTGTTATGGGAAACAATGAAAAGTAGAGGCCTGAAGGAGGAATTGGTGGTGAGGGTGAAAAAGTTATACATGGAGACAAGGAACGGAGTTAAAGTAGGAAGAGAAGTAGGGGACGAGTTTTGGGCAGTGACAGGGGTGCCGGTTAAGCTCATACCTGTTTAACATATTAATATTGGATTTGGAAGAAGAAGTGAGTAGAATGGGGAACATTGGAGGTGTGAGGTTACCAGGCAAAAGTGTGTATACGCTAGCATACGCAGATGATGTGGTGATAATGGCAGAGAAAGAGGAGGGAATAAAAGCGATGATGAGACGGCTAGAAAGATAACTTCAGAAGCAAGACCTAAAACTAAACACAAAGAAAACAAAGATCATGAGATGTAGGAAAGGAGGAGGAAGAAGCAAGAGGGTAGAATGGAAATGTGAACGTGAAGAGATTGAGGAGGTGAAGGAATTTCGATATCTGAGATACGTGGTGGCGAAAAATAGAGGACAGGAAGCGCATGTAAGGGACAGGGTAAGGAAGCCAGGTTTTGTAATGAGGCGGGTATGGGGAATAGGAAAGAGAAGGTTCAGAAGAAACTGGGAAAGAAGCGTGGGGATGTTTGATAGAATAGTGTGGACAGTAGTAGAGTATGCGGCGGAAATATGGGGATGGAGAGAGCGGAGGCATTACAGGAGAGGTTCATCAAATATTTGCTAGGAGTGGATTGGAGAACGCTGGGTTACATGGTGAGAGAGGAGTTGATGAGAACGAAGATGAGAACAAGAGCGAGCAAAAGGGCATGAAATTTCGAAAAGAGATTAGAAGAAGGAAAGGGAAGCGAACTGGCAAGAGCGTGTTTGGAAGAAGTGAAGGAAAGAAAGAGAAGGGAGGAAAACCTATCCGTAAGGGAAGAAGATCGAGAGGAATTTATAAGGGAATAGAAAGGAAACGAGGGAGAGCAGGAGGAAAGAGGGGAAAAGTGAGAAGTGAGATATGAGGAGATTGAAATAAAACAGAAGCTATAACAGGCAGAAGAAAGGTGGGAGAAGATTTGCGATTCGAAATACAATGGATGGTGTAAGGAAATAATGGGGGACGGAGTACCAGAATAGTTGAAAAAGAGATGGGGAGAGAGTAGGTGGAGAAGGGTTGCAAGGCTTAGACTGGGAGGGTAAGTAAAGGAAGCGAGGTACTGGGAAAATAAGGAACACAGAAAATGCAGGTTATGCGATATGGAAGAAGAAACGGGGAAGTATGTATGGGAGGGATGCATTGAGGGTGAGAAAGGAAAGGAAAGCTGGCAAGAACACGTACGACAAATAATAGGAGAGGAGGGCAATGGGGAGGTGTGGATGAGAGAAATTGAGCGATTGAGAAGGAAGGAAGGAGAAAAGGAAAGGAATGCATGAGATACGGAAGTCAATAGGGACGATGATCAAGATCGGATAAGGAAATGTAAAAAAAGTAAGGAAAATATAAGAAAATGTAAGGAGGAAAAGGGAACATGAAAGTGGAAGTTGAGAGAGAGAGAGAGAGAGGGCGTGAGCGAGGGAGGGTGGGAAGGCGGGCGAGAGGGAAGGAGGGAGGGAGGGAGGGAGGCACGGAGCGAGGGAGAGAGGGAGAGAGGGAGGGCGGGAGGTAGGGAAGGAAAGAGGTGACTAGGTCGAAAGAGAAAGAAAAGGCAAAGACGAACTAATAGATAAGAACTCGAATAAGATAATTATAAGGAAATGTAAAAAAAATTGCGAACACGCAGAGATGAAGGCTCGTGTAACCCCAAGTAGAACACTAATAAATACATACGTACATACATACGTAGTAGTATATTTCCCATATTTTCTAGAAATTTCCCCTAATGTTTTCATGTTTTTTTACAGGAATTTTGCCTACATTAACATAAGAATTATTTCCACGTGAAAATAATTGAAAATAATGGTTTTTCCAAGTATAGTAATAACTACAAAATATTGTTAGCAAATGCAGTATTGCTCGTCTATATTTTTCTTGATGAAAAACTATCATGTTATAAAAAAAAATTATAAGTTACAAAAAAATATGAAAATTCAGGTTCCAGTCTAAAGCGCTCAGAATCATCCTACACGCCCCATGGTATGTGACAAACAGGGCAATTCACCGCGATCTTTTCAGATAGATACAGTGAGAGAAGCGAGCAAAAGATTTAGTGACAACTACGAAAGAAGACTCGAAATCCATCCTAACGAGTTGGCGACAAATTTACCGAATAGAAATTTAGTAGTAAGAAGACTGAAAAGGTTCAAACCTCTAGATCGACGGATGCGTTTCGAATGAATTGCGCTTTGTCGTAGTAATGAAAACCGAAGAATAAGGCGTCAATGGATGCTAACTTTGATTTATAGAACCGATGGATCACAAAATTATTTATTGACATTCGAAATAACAGATTATAATTATTCACTCGTGCTAGTAATAAAGATGAATGAAAAATATTATTTACTATTATATGTGTGTTAAAGACGTGCAATTTTTCGATTTTACAACTTTTTTTTTTACTTTCCAAAAGTAATTTTTTTTCTGAACACAATTAAACTTGCCTAGAGCTCAATTGAGCTCGTTTTATCCCAATATAACCGTTGAGCTCGTCATAACTTAAATACGCTCGTCGACATCGCCTGAGCTAAATTTTTCCTCCACATTATGCCTAGAAAAATATAGGAATTATACCTATGGTTTACGTAGGAATAAGTCCCAGATATCATAGAAAATGTCCCGATAATAACGTAAGAATAATTTCTATGTCAACCCGCCGAGGACTACGCTTTTCTGGAGTCCTGGACCGGACCAATTCTGTGGAAACCTAAAACTGATTGACGGAGGTTTCTAGGCCGGTATTGTTTTGTTTCCAATTTACCAAGCAAGTGCACTTTCGCTTGTTTCTTTTTCTGCACACAACGATTTTAAAAAGTATGCCTGGATCCCTGTGAACCCAGGTGGTCCTCAGCGGGTTAACATAGGTACAATTCCTAGGTTAAAATAGGAACGATTAACATCGGAATATACCTATGTTTCTATCGGAATTGTTCTTACCTTCAGATAAAAATTGTACTTTATAACGAAAAATCGTCATAATATTCCCTCCTTCTCGGCTCGAACTCCGCCACTCGCTCGCGACGCCCTTTAGAGTCTTGTTGAGTATTTATAGTCAGTTTTGCCCCCTGCCCCCCCCCCCCCCCCTCCCCAAGCTCGAATCTATCCTCGTCGTCATTACTTTCTCTCTTTTTCCTCCTTTTCCCTGCGCTCTTCAGTTCAGTTTTTTTTTGCTTTTCTCGTCGTATTATGATTTTCAGTTTGAGTTTGTTCCGGCAGTAAATTCACGTGACGCTCTCTTTCCAGCACGAGGATACGGTTATAACTTATGTTAACATAGGAATTTTCTCTATTTAAAAATCAAAACATTACCTATTTTTTTCCTCCGAGTACACGTTCCGCGAATCGCATTCAAAATAAATGTTGATGGTACAAATTCCTGAAGTTTTCATTTCAGAATAGGTACGCTCTCTACATCTGAGCTCGACCATTGAATGGAGATACGAATTCTATTTAGAGAGAAATATTGGAGCATTTCTACTAATGTAACAATAAGGTCATTCTCATGGCCAACAAATTTGAATAGTCGCTGTAAATCCATGGAGATAAATCTATTCGTTTTCGTGAAGTTAAGAGTTGACAGACTTTTTTGAACAATCGACCCAAACACACGACGCTCTTTCGTTATGTATCGAGACTATTACATTACCTATTTGGGTCGCAGAGCAGGGACTCTCGCTTACAGGTGTGCTCCACTTCGAAAAAAAATGTCCTTCCGTTTCTGACTCGTCGATTGTCATCGCTGTTGGCGCCATTTGTGTTCTGCAAGAATTTTTTTCACGGTGTTTAATGAAGTTCGTATTCGATCGTCACTTGAGGCATTTCACGGGACGCGGGCAAAGAAAAAAATGTAAAGTTCCGAAATTCGTTAACATTTGGTCTGATTGGTCTTCTAGAAGATACGAATGGGGACACAATATTTCTTTTGACTCGAATTTACTTATCAAGTTATGGGTTTCTAAAGAATCGACGTAATTGGAATATGCATTTCTTGGAAGTGAATTTTAGAAGTGAACAAATTTTCAATAAAATATGAAACGTGGTTCAAATAGATAGTCGACGGTTCTTACCAAGTATGAAATCAGATTCGGAATTTTTTTTTTTTAATGTACATAACCGGAAGTGAAAACATCAAACAAAATTTGAATGACCTCAACCATTTGAAAAAAATGTCTTTTTAAATATATCCTAAAGTACGTAAGTAATGCCCTCAAAATTACAACTTGTGACCTGTATTTGTTTAGGAGATAGATGAATTGAAGTACATAGGTGTCGCACTGAGGGTGGTATCTGGTACTTGCTGAACGGTGCCGAAACCTGTTTCAATTTCTAAAAAGTGCTACTTAAAAATTTGTATCGCTAGTGAAAAGCTATCTAAACATGTTTCAGAAATTCCAACACTGTAGATTTGATAGTTTTCGGAAAATTGATTTCCAAAAATGACTTCATAAACAAGCTTCCACACGGAAATATGCCCTCAAGTCGACTGGTTAGTGAAACTGCTGCGATATCACTTAAGTAGGCAGGTAAGTAAATAAATATTTGTAATTTCAATAGTAATTTCGTTACCTACAGGAAAACGAATCTAGATCTAGAGCCATGTGATGGCCTAGGGAAAACATCAAAGTTGCACGTCTTCATTCCAGTGGCGGAAGGCCTTCTTGTAAAAGGAAACTAGTTTCGATACATATCCGAAAATTTAAAAATGAAATCCTTTTTTTATTAACATTTTGTTTTATTCGCTTAGATTATTAATGAATATAATTTATAAACATGATTTAATGAAAATACTATTGAAATTACAAATATTTATTCACCTACCTGCATACTCAAGTGATATTGCAGCAGTTTCACTATCCAGTCGACTTGAGGGCATATTTCCGTGTGGCAGCTTGTTTATGAAGTCATTTTTGGAAATCAATTTTCCGAAAACTATCAAATCTACAGTGTTGGAATTTCTGACACATGTTTAGATAGCTTTTCACTAACGATACAAATTTTTAAGTAACACTTTTTAGAAATCGAAACAGGTTTCGGCACTATTCAGCAAGTACCAGCTACCACCCTCAGTGCGACACCTATGTAGTTCAATTCATCTATCTCCTAAACAAATACAGGTCACGTGTTGTAATTTTCAAGGCATTATTTACATACTTTAGGATTTATTTAAAAAGACATTTTTTTGAAATGGTTGAACTCATTCAAATTTTGATTTGATGTTTTCACTTCCGATTATGTACATGAAAAAAAAAAGAATTTCGAATCTGATTTCATACTTGAAAGGAGCTGTCGACTATCTACTTGAACCACCACGTTTCATATTTTATTGTAAATTTGTTCACTTCTGAAATTCAGTTCCAAGAAATGCATATTTCAATTACGTCGATTCTTTAGAAACCCATAACTTGATAAGTAAATTCGATTCACAAGAAATATTGTGTGTCCCCATTCGTACCTTCTAGAAAATCGATTAGGCCAAGTGTGAATCAATTTGGGAACCTCATATTTTTTTTCCTTGCCCGCTTCCCGTGAAATTCCCCATGTCAGCGTCGAGAATCATGTTTTGGCGATCAGACACATCCAAGTATTCTTGTGAAACTGCGTTATTTTCCGAGTAATTCTTCAGCGAACTATTTCATTGATGTGAACGAATTTTCAACTTTCAATGTTAAAACAAACGTTGAAATCATGAAAAATATTTCATAGTTTTCATATGCTGGCCCACATCTTTTAACAACCAGTTCCGTGCTCCGGTAGCACGATGTAAACCGCTATGTGTATTCGCATTAATTCTGACAATCAATTCATAAAGTTCATGCAAGCTCACAATCAGTTGTAAAAATACTAATGATATACCAGATAAACTTGTATGTAAGACTAGACTGTACGAATCACATATTCGATACATACCAGTTAAATCTACCGAAATATAATTCTGCTTCTGTCTTTTTTGGCCACCGTTCTAACGCTAACCAAGTTTTTTTTTCTATTCGGCACTTTCGTAGCTCAGCTCCTAGTTTTCATTACCGAATTTTGAAAAGCATAAGATTTCAATAAAATTAGGAATCATACGCGACTATTTGAATATTAACCGCAGCGTGGCTATGTATCGCCGGCCCTATTCTGTTTCATTTTTCTCTCTGTTATCATGTTCAGCTCGAGACCCACACTTCTCTACTACTCGAGTTTCAATTGATACGCGTATTATAAATTAAACGCTACTTTCCGGCAAAAGGTTCGATGAAGACTGACCGTATGGAAAACAATCAACTTCACGAATTTGCCTCTAGCGTGTTATATCTTGTTTTTCTGGCTCAATGTCTGTCGTCCCCTCTAATCGACTTTATCTTCTTTTTTCCTATAACAACTGATGAGCAGGAATACTTATGTGGTTTCATCATTATTGTTGAAAATTATTGCACTGTGTTTCAACGATCGTGGAATTTCAGAATTTTATGACGACGGTAGATGACGAACGATATGAAACCTTCGTTTCGAGAAACCTATCGATAATTTTACAATGATCACTATCGGAAATACCATTTCTGGAATAATTTCAGACTACTGCGTCGCAAATATATCGTTACGTCAACTGTGACCATGCCATTTGATCGTGCATTACTCGGAAGACATCATTGATGATTAATGCTTATCACGACATTGAGTTATTCTTTTTAGGCGAACGATAAGAATTCCTACTTACCCCGTCTATGATGCGGATTGAGTGTTCGGCAACAAGATATTCAGTAATAGTGTCAAAATAATATTCCGAAAATATTATAGACTTTCTGAAACTATTCGATAATCATTATAAATATATTTCACAAAGCAATAAAATTTTCTCTTAAATGTACCGCAAACTTTTTATATCAAGTAATTTTAGCGGACTGATAACAGTTTCAAATATATTTCACGTTCCGTTTTCTCAATCCCCAATGCTGCTACTTGGTCGGGGAAGCGGATTCTTAGAACTTTTTTGATACTTGAAATACATCGAATATAATACCATGCAGTAATCTCGTTAGAATTTCCGTCTAATCGTCACTTGTACGAAACTTAACGAGGCCTCGACCCACATAAGGCTAACGAATCTCCGATAATGATATTTGACCTACATTCTGTTAATCCTAATTGATGTAATACTATAATAATCTCCAATTAAATAAAACAAAAGTTTGGCATTGATAAATCAGTAGGTCACGGTGAAGATTTTTTCACAGTTCCACTCTTGGCGATAATCCGTACCTAATATTATCATTCTAAATACATTTTTAAAAACGAAGATAAATGTGTGAAGTGCAAGAAAAGCATCACGTTCACTAGAACCACTTACGTGAAATGGTTGGTGAATGAGAAAATATGATCAGCTATTAGATCAGAAACGGCAAAACGATTGACCCAACTTACGACAATGATTGTCGTCGTCAATGTGATTCCTTTCGAATCTTCTACTTGCTGTCAAATTTTCTCCGACCATACAACTTTTGTTTGAAAACTTTTTCACGAATGTCCTTACTTTCGGCTGTATTGACATCCGTTGGTTAAAATGGAACACCCTGTATATCATACGTGTACAACATGCTCGTTTCCAGCATGCCTATTACTACATACAATTTACAATATGTGTGACAATTTTCTCGAAAATTCAATTTAATAAATTACGCATTAATATCGATACTCTTTCAATGTCGGTTCACTAGTACGACTAATATTTTGTTCCCTAATAAATGAATCAAAGTATTGAATCAAGTAGATGAACATTTCAGGTATGAATTCTAAAGATTCGAATATCGATGCCGCTTTAGTCAGGCTCTTGTTTCTTATTTGCTCCATCAATAATAGTAGTGTCATTTCTATTCACACATTTTATCAAATACATTAGTTCGAAACTCGCAGACTTCTAGACAAATGCAGAGAATGTGAAATAATCTATGAAATCAATTGGACATGACTTTATTTTATTTCTATTTTATTTCCATTTTGCTCGATAGTTTATAATAGAGTGGATTGAATATCAATTACCGTTGTCTATCTGTTAATGGATGCGCACATTTAAAAGACAATTTAACAATCAAATTCGAAAATTCTTAACACCTCAGTCTTTAGTACAATGACTATTATTTATCAAGTTATTGTTAAACTCCAAAAAACCACACTGTGTGCAGGTGTTTCCACTCGCGTAATGTGAGAATTAATCTGTTTTGAACCTCAGTATACTTGGCAGACTACTGCAACCAATTTGAAAATAAATGTACCCAATAATTTGGAAATCATTTGGACAAATTTGGAAAACCATTCGCGTAATTTGGAAACAAATGGATAATGAATAATCAATGAAAATTTACTAAACGTATAGTTAGCAAACAAGTTGACCGATTTCATTTTTTTTTTCTCCAGATCGATGCTAAATAATTTGGAAAATCGATTTCCAAGTATTTCCAAATTTGGAAACTAATTTTTAAGGATTTATTTACAAAATAATAATTAAGCACCGCCCCCCCCCCCCCTCCTGCCGCCCGCCCTCTGGCGGGCTGCGCTGCCCTCCGCCATGACAGTTTCGTCATTCTGCGTCTTTCGTGTGATTGATAATTTTGGAGTAGTAAGATTCAGCTGATAAAAATATTCTTCATTTGAAGAATGTACATTCTTACTTGAAGTTTTGCTCATGAACTAGAAAGGTCAGCCTTGAATGCCATACGTTGACGTATTCACGTTGCACTACATCAACCTGTATCATCTTCATTTCGGAGCAGATCTTTGCCTCATGCAGGGCGAAATAGACAAGAATCAAGCCCGAAGCAATTTGTAGAACAATTGTGCCGAGGACTTCTGAAAAGGTGAAATAATTCGTGGCCGTACTTTTATGTACCCATGCTGGTTGTTCAAGCCCGTCTGTAATGTACTTAGTCAACGTCATGAATAAAATTTCTCCGACGTTCTGCTTCTCAAAGGCTTCTTACAAGGTAACTTTTTTTCCCCTTTCGAGACTTGAAATATTAAAATGAATTTCATTGATATAGTTCGATATTTTTTCATTAGCAGGGCCCTTTTATTAATCTCCCAACAGCCTCAGATGAAGAATTATCCGCATATAATGCGACTAATTACGGAATGACATTCCAACAGCAACAATTATTTCTTCAATGACAGATGAAGTGTCAGCAGCAACTATCTCGAATAATTCCAGTACAATCTTTCGAGTATTCCAGTCCATATTGGAGATGTAGTGAATTCTTCAAATAACCGATGGGAGCAGCCACCCCTGACGCATTAGGGGTGGCTACCGCCTTGGGCAAACTCAAGGATACAAAGTCCTGCTGGTGCAATCTATTCAGGTTAGACATTAAATATTCTTATATTTTATTCATCATTGAATCTGATAAGCTGTGCGGATCCAAGATTTTGCTGAAACCTCTAGAGATGTTTACTCGGGTCAAACAGTGAAACCCATGCTGTTCAGTTCAATTTCATGAGCCTCTCTATTACAAGGTGTTCACACTAACTATATGATGCCACCGGTTGATGATAAGTCTGACCCTAACTAAAGATTTTCATGTTGGAACCCATGGTCGGAAATTTGATGTTACCTTGGTAAGAGGGGTTGAACTTTCAACCATGAGTTTCTGTATCAAAAATGTTGATGTTGCACCTTCATTTATGATTCTGTTGAGTGCCTTATCGGCAACTTGCAACAATTTAATAAATTTCATTCGATAAAACCTCTTCACTTCTTTTATTCTCTTCTCCAAAATAATATATGATTATTGAAAGTGAAGACTTCGATATTGATCATTCCTAGTAAAAGATTGTATTTACCGCTTATGACTGCTTCGACTTTTCAGACCCCGGAAGCAACTTATCAATTATTCTTTCTCATCCACAATTATTGTATTTATATACGTTCGATGCGCTGGGGTTCGCGTTACCATGAGGGCGAGGCAGCTTCTGGGATACTGAGTGTTGGCCTTGGTCACTCAGATCTTCGAGAAAGGCTCTCTGGATCTCTCAGGTGAAAACTATTTGGTTCATCAAATATATAGACATAAGTACAATGTGTGGATGGAAGAAGGAATAATCAGTAAGCTTTTTTCAGGAGTTCCAGAAACCATCAAAATCATGATATAATGATTTTTTCATATGACTCAGATAATCAGGGATGATAGATAAGTTTACTATGGCCAAGATCCAGACCTGTCAATTGTATATCGAATTACTCATCGAATTTTTTCCCCCCGAACAAATGACCAAATTTTGTATCAAAGTCTTCAGTTAATTATGTAAAAAATGAATACACATGAATATAAATAATAACTTGATAATTTAATGGGTAGAATTCATTGTCACTACAACCAAGTAAAATTGAAGCGTTGATTGATTAGGAATTTGTCATTTGCGAAATTGGTTACCATCGTTTGAACTGTGATAAATAGGGAAACAAATTCTTTACTTGAATAATTAGAAACTTTATTTTATTCATTATATTTCAAGATTATTAGCAATTGGTTTACATTTCCGTAAAATCTAACCTTACTCGATACATTTTTTTATATATTATTTTATTCCGATTAATGAAATGTAGACGTTTACGCAAATTATGCCTTATTATACTAAGAGATAATTATTTTATTTTTTTTTTTTTGAAAAAATCGGTGAACGTATGATATAACAAAATATGAAAAAATCCATTTTCAAGTGTGGGCTTTTTTTCTTGAAAATCAGTTGAGGTTGGCTGTGACAACAGTCTTTTCACCCCTCCTACGCACTTTTCTATACTTCTTGCATTATCACGTAATTTGACCAATCAGATGCTGCATTTTATACCCTTTTGGAAAGTATAGAAAAGTGTGGCAGCAATGAAGAGGCCTACAAATTCCGTACAGCGGATTCGTAGAATTATTCGTAAAAGCTGCAACGAGTTTTATTCTCGAGTACATTTAGAGAAAGGACATCATGGGATCCAAAAAAAAGGTTCATTTTTTCTCCCATTATAAATTGTCATCTCTGTATGAATACTATCTTATACATCGCTAAATATAACTTTGCTAAAATTTAACCAAAAAAATACAAGACGTAAAATGTTAATGAAAAAAATACAAGACGTTAAATGTTAATGAAAAAATATATATACAATATATATCTTCGTGCATCTTGGATTGCAGAAAATTCCGTAAGTAACTGATTGTCGTCCACTGACCAAAATCTATGGAATTGAAATTGTATGGATCTATGGAATTGGAATTGTATGGATCTATGGAATTGTAGATACTGCTCGTACCTAAAGGATGATTACAATAAATAATGATTAACGTTCATCAGATAGGTACGAAGTCGCCAAATTTATTACCAAGCTGAGTTTCATAAATATACCATTTTAATATACTGGTTGATTTCCAACTACATGATCTACAAAGTTTAGCTCAATCGGTGGCCTAACAATACGTAAAAATTAAATTCCTATGAACTTATGTTAATTAATTTATGCTAGTCAGGGAAACAACGAAACGTTACTGGATACAGCTAAAAAAAAAAAGAAACCTCAAATTTGACTGAAATATTTCAAATAGTTTCCCTTTAGATGGCTCATATGCACATCTTGTGTTATAATAGCCGAAATACTTGGCTGACGTTATCCAAACATTATGTTTTTTGCAAAGCTTTCGTAAAAGCTGTCCTCGCGTATGACTTTTCATCATAAAATCTACGTTTCGAAATATTTGCGAGTAATCGGGCTTACAATCTGTAAGATGGCAAACCGGATGAAGCCGCTTTTGTTCCGCTCCTCCCACATGTCGCGCACGATGGTAGCTCCACGATCTATTATCAAGTTTTTAAAAAAAGTTTACACAAGGTTGATATATTGGATAGGTTGGATAGCTCACCTTGACGATGGTGTCGATGTCTTCGACGGAAAAGGCCATGTCACGGACGCCATCTCCGTGTCTAAAAAGGTGAATGCCATTTCCTTGTCGTCAGGCTCGTAGGGTGACTCGAATACAAAGATAATCTGTCCGAAAAATACAATTTTTAAATAGATGTTCGATAAAAATAAGTGTGTAGTTCGTAGAAGCTAGTCGCCTGGTGGAACAACAAATAAAAATACTCAACCGTTGTTAAATAACAATTTTCGCGTGAACTTGAAATTCAACGAAAAAGTTTTGTCTGTAATTAATACAATTTTTAATACAGCTTTACAAGCAGGACAGACTGGGACTTTAAATTATTTTTTGTGGTTTTTGACCACCGGGTACAAGTTGTTTTGGTCTATCTCAAACAAATTCATCAGTATTTTGCGATAATTAAAAAAAATTATTTTGGTTTTTTGATTTCAGATGATCTGGTGATGAGTTATGAGTGGCACCACAATAAAACTTTTTTTCAAGACGTCTGCGGAGATTCGCTGTCAATGGCTCATTTCTTGATATTTATTCATGAAAATTTCACACCATATTCTTTAAATGTTACTTTATCATATAGTAATTATAGAAATAAATATATAACTCTGTCGTCCAAATAAATTATCGAAAATATGCTTTTTTTTATATCGAATTAACCTCCCCGCCCCCTCCGTAAGTCTTTCAACTCGCTCCGAACCCGCGTTCCCATCGCAGTAATTAGAAAAAGTATCGTGTGCGACGAGTGCGGGTTGGCGATTTCAGAATCATGTGAATGCAGCACTCGCCTTTGGTTCGTACCACAACTTTCACACTCGTAGGAATTGCCAACTTTCCGCACTCGTTACAAAATATACCATTTCTTCAACAGCGCAGCGCAAAACGCTCTTGAGCGAGCGAACGCGAGTGTTGTTGAAGAAAATAGAACACGAAGCTCGAGAAAAAACGGGTGTTGCGCCTTGTATAAAGTTGAAAACCCTGCTACGCCTCAGCTTTGCCTCGATGTTCTCAATTTTATACGCGACGCGCAAACGCCTATTTTCGCTCTCGGTGCACAATATACTATTTATCTTACCAAGTACAGGAGCGTTTGTAAGCTGTTTATTTTACCTCAGTTTGACCTCTGCAAATCGTCGCTTTGCTTGTATTATGCTCCAGATGTTTTCTAAGATTTTTTGTTAATCATTCGTACTTCAGGTTGAGTCTAAGATAAAAAAAAAACAATCAACTAACTAATTATCCTATTATATTCATCACATCAAATTATGGATGAATCGAAATATGCCGATTCTTTGAACTACAAAATGAAAAAAATCTGAATAATGAACTAATGGGTAAGTTATCATGTTTAATAGAGTTCATCTGTTTGATCAAACTTAGTAAGAAATATAGCAAACATAATAAAATCAAAC
>OZ018309.1:17263861-17453502 GCA_963969455.1 Arge pagana | reverse complement strand
AATCAAACGCTTTTATTTGGAAGAAAATTAATCGAGCAATTGAGAGTAATTTGATGTTCCGAGTAAAATTAGTGTGCAGTGTGCAGTAGAATAGAAGTTTTCTGTTAATTTACATACCTTGCAAAGAAATTTGGTCACTCACGGACATAAATTGCAATATGGGGCTTCACAAGGGTAGTTTCTTTAGCGTTATCAATTTTTTGCTTCAAGTCATTACAGCATAACCATGATCCTGAGGCTCGCTTGCAATAGGCGATATAATGGCTGGAGTAATGATGAATGATACCAACTAGTCTGAAATTTGAAAATTCCACATGATAATAAATATTTAAACATTCTAATATTGCAATTCAAAAAATTCAAGACATTCATAAGTAAATTTAATTTACCGATATTTCATGCCCAGCTCTAGAGAGATGGGAAAATCCTTTAAACGGCATTCTATTGTTTCTTGCATGTCAGACCTTCTCACATCGAGTTCTATACACACATGAATATTCAATTGATTTTCCGCTTCAATAAATCCTGTGCACCCTGGCTGTCGACATTTTATACCGGACACATGAGCCTGATAGAGAACTGCTTCTTGCAATGCTTGATATCCGTTTTGCCTTATAATTTTCTCATTGATCGGCAGAAATGATACTTCTGCTGTTGCTTTTTGAATACAGTGGACATTGCTACACTGATAAGTTTTATATTGACTAGGCTCGTTATTGAATAAATTTTTCCATATACGGGTGATGAAATCTTCTGTGTCCATCTCATAAGGAAACAAAGACGTCAAGTTACCATTCCTTACGATTGGGTAGAATTCATTGAGAATCTTCAAACGTTCATAACAAATTTGTTCACTTGGTCCTTGTTTCAAAAAATTGGTAACAAATTGTAGAGTATGATTCTTCGAATTTTGTATAAATGAATCATAGGTAGGGTTATCTAGCGCACTGAATTGTATAATATGAACTAAGGAATCAAAGCCACAGGTATTTTTCACCAGAACTTTAATATTATTATACTGTACGTTCGTTTTTGCGGATTCTTTTATGTCGAAGTTCCATGAAAATTGAGAATAATTTATTTTTATTGTTTTGCTGATTAGTCCATTAACTAACAGAAAGCCCTGTCGCCGCGATGACTTTCTTTCATTCAAAATTTTGATTTCTGGAAGGGGTTGAAAGTAGAATCCTTTTGGTTTGATGATTCTTTGAGCTTGTACAATGCGTGTCGTCTTTTTTTTCACCGGTGCCATTTGTTGTTCTTTAGCTCTTTGATTGCATTCGTCACTCGCTAAATATGACTCAACAGAATGCACATCATCATCAACACGGTTTTGATCAACAGGGTTTTCTTTCATTTGTTTTTCAACAATTTCAGATACAAAGCTTTGTGCATGTGGTGTAGAGTTTTCTGCAGTTCTTGGACTATTTTTCAAAATTTTTTGATAAACTTGTAGATCACGTTTCTTGTTCAAATTATCAGTAGTTTCTGATAATTTCTCATCACTTGACACGAGCATCGCATATGAATGATCACCCATTGGTGTACTTGTAAATCCTGGATGCATGCCAAGTGCAACGTATGATAGTGAGTGAGAAGGTTTTGATTCTTCGGAGTTCAATTTTGTATGTTGTTCTGAGTTGTTGACATGAATGTCCAAATGGTCCTCTCCACAATTTGATGGTTTATCCTTCATTACTTGACACTCTACGGTCTCATTCACCATAGAGTTGAGATTGTCGTCAACAAAATCATTCTTTAGTGCCTCATAATCAAGAATTTGAGAAAGAATAGATGAGGTGTCATGGATCGGAAATTGTTCGTTTGGTGTGGTCAAATTGTTCTTCGTTATTGATTCATCATCAGAACTTCCATTCTCCACAATGAAAACTTGTTCATTTTTAAGCCCTTTCCATTTTTCATAAGCTAATAAGTCAGAATCATCAGTCAACTGGATCCTGTTTGGTCGAGGATCTGAGCTACCCTTCACATCTATATTGATTTGAACAGTTTCTTCGTGCTGAGTTTGAGGAGTCAAGAGTTTCTGTTGATGATTGAAATGTTTTAATTTTGCAGCAAAGAGATTACTACCACTCTTCAGATTATCCAAGTGCTCAATCACAAATCGAGGCGCTGAGCATGGTAAGTGCGTGAATTGAAAAATTCGGGCTCGCATGTGTGCAAAATAACCCTCTTGATATGCAGTTGAAGCATGCTTTTTATCACCAGCAATCGCGGCAGCGGTCCACAGTGGGAACTCTTTTCCAATTCGCTCTAATTCTCTGATGAAATCCGGTAAGTAGAAAGCGTTCACTGATACCTCTGACGCTTCAGAGTTACAAGTTGCTGCTGATGCTATCAATTTTTTGATAAATTGATGTGTTAGTGTTCCACTGTCACCTTCATCAAACGATGGAATCTCATCACCCTTGATTTCCTGATAATGTGTCATTGAAGCTTCGAGACTTTCAATAGTTGCTTTTCGAACGCTCATAGAGTTTTCCAGTTCTTTTCGAGCATCTAAAACTGTTATCTGGATCTTAGATGTTGAAACTATAGTGTCTTCATAAGGTTGCAGTGCAACAATGCAAGTGAAAAGAAATAATCGTTCAAATTCTTCTATACCTGCAGAATCTACCATTAACGCGACACAACGAATAAAGAAATTCTTTATATATGGATGGTCTTTGTGTATCAAACATTTCCATTTGGATACAAGAGACATGAGGTGAGCGACGTCTATTCGAATCAAAGTTTTTGCTGGTCGAAGTGTCTTTTTTGGTTCTGCTGTAGCCCACAAAAAACAAGCATCGACATAGTCTTTTAAATTCATATTATTGAATGTTAAGCAACAAGACATTGGTATTGCACGTTCGTAGTCAGAAACTGCCTCACCTGGAGTTGGAGCACCAAGCCGTACCCAAAATTTGAGCCAATTTTCAATAAATTCTTGCGTATGAATTTCCGTCACCATTTGGTAAACACAGATCGTTTTCCCCTCGAAGTTGATGGTCACAGTATATAAAAATACATGGCCAGTCATCTTTCCTGGACAAATTTCAAATTTTCTGACCACTCGACCTGTGGCATCAATAGAGATCTGCGATTGATTTCTTAAGACTCTAACGTATTCTTTGAAAACATGTAATTGTTCTTGGGTGCAGTACCAAACATAGAACCTAATGCAGCCTACGTTGTGTATATTATTTACGTAACGAGGATCAGTAGTCATCTTTTGGAAACATTTAATCACATCCAATTTTTCTTTAGGTTTCATACCTGCCTTTTCTTTATTCATTTCCATTTTGACTTGTCTGTAAATTCGATTTTTCTGAATAAAATGTGGAATATCATCTCCAAACTCCATATCATTTCTCAGCAATTCCTCCTGGTAGTTGGCAGCATTTTGTTTTCGCAATTTCAATCCTACTTGCTTCCGTTCTGCACCATTAAGAGGACGCTTCATTTCTCTATGGTACTTTCCACGAGTATCACGAGTTTGGATTGTTAGTCTAAGTCCCTTGTTACTAGGTTCTTCATTTGCTGTACCAATCATGATATTTTGACAGTCTTTACTATCTTTGCAATAGGCCACAAACTTCAAGAAATATTCGTTTTCTTGGGGATTGAAATCAGCACATATGGAAGACCACTTTCCTAAAAATGCACAGCTGAATTTGTACCTCTTCCAGAATGCCTTTGTAATGACGGCTGCCCAGGTTTTCTTTTTCAATCGTTTTTTTAGTCTATCTGTGGTATCATCTGGTTTGATTAAAGTCCACTCTTCATTTGAAATCAATAAATCAAACGTTTCCAGATTTTGTTCATTGTATAGATAGTCAGCAATATAATCATTGTCCACATCTGAATCACAGCTTCCTTCCACATCAGATTCTGAGACTTCGTCAATGAGGTGAGGCTTTGATTTGGGAGAAATTAATATACCTTGGTTTCGTCGGGCTGCTGTGAGATCACCTCGTTTGTCAGTCCTGATATATGTGTATACGGAACGAGGTATCCACCTTCCATCTAGATCTCGACTCATTTGTGTCCATAAATTATCCCTTAATGGTGGAAAATTGTTCGTCGTAAAATGATTGATATATTTTTCAATTAATTTAATAATTTCTTCCTGTCCGACATTCGGTCTTCGGCCCACTTGTGTACGAAAACCCTAGGGAAACAAAAAAAATGCCATGAAACTTATAAGAAATTTTTTCATTAACATTTTACGTCTTGTATTTTTTTGGTTAAATTTTAGCAAAGTTATATTTAGCGATGTATAAGATAGTATTCATACAGAGATGACAATTTATAATGGGAGAAAAAATGAACCTTTTTTTTGGATCCCATGATGTCCTTTCTCTAAATGTACTCGAGAATAAAACTCGTTGCAGCTTTTACGAATAATTCTACGAATCCGCTGTACGGAATTTGTAGGCCTCTTCATTGCTGCCACACTTTTCTATACTTTCCAAAAGGGTATAAAATGCAGCATCTGATTGGTCAAATTACGTGATAATGCAAGAAGTATAGAAAAGTGCGTAGGAGGGGTGAAAAGACTGTTGTCACAGCCAACCTCAACTGATTTTCAAGAAAAAAAGCCCACACTTGAAAATGGATTTTTTCATATTTTGTTATATCATACGTTCACCGATTTTTTCAAAAAAAAAAAAATAAAATAATTATCTCTTAGTATAATAAGGCATAATTTGCGTAAACGTCTACATTTCATTAATCGGAATAAAATAATATATAAAAAAATGTATCGAGTAAGGTTAGATTTTACGGAAATGTAAACCAATTGCTAATAATCTTGAAATATAATGAATAAAATAAAGTTTCTAATTATTCAAGTAAAGAATTTGTTTCCCTATTTATCACAGTTCAAACGATGGTAACCAATTTCGCAAATGACAAATTCCTAATCAATCAACGCTTCAATTTTACTTGGTTGTAGTGACAATGAATTCTACCCATTAAATTATCAAGTTATTATTTATATTCATGTGTATTCATTTTTTACATAATTAACTGAAGACTTTGATACAAAATTTGGTCATTTGTTCGGGGGGAAAAAATTCGATGAGTAATTCGATATACAATTGACAGGTCTGGATCTTGGCCATAGTAAACTTATCTATCATCCCTGATTATCTGAGTCATATGAAAAAATCATTATATCATGATTTTGATGGTTTCTGGAACTCCTGAAAAAAGCTTACTGATTATTCCTTCTTCCATCCACACATTGTACTTATGTCTATATATTTGATGAACCAAATAGTTTTCACCTGAGAGATCCAGAGAGCCTTTCTCGAAGATCTGAGTGACCAAGGCCAACACTCAGTATCCCAGAAGCTGCCTCGCCCTCATGGTAACGCGAACCCCAGCGCATCGAACGTATATAAATACAATAATTGTCGATGAGAAAGAATAATTGATAAGTTGCTTCCGGGGTCTGAAAAGTCGAAGCAGTCATAAGCGGTAAATACAATCTTTTACTAGGAATGATCAATATCGAAGTCTTCACTTTCAATAATCATATATTATTTTGGAGAAGAGAATAAAAGAAGTGAAGAGGTTTTATCGAATGAAATTTATTAAATTGTTGCAAGTTGCCGATAAGGCACTCAACAGAATCATAAATGAAGGTGCAACATCAACATTTTTGATACAGAAACTCATGGTTGGAAAATTGACCTTACCTTGATAAGAGGAGTTGAAAGTTTCCAGTCAATGCTTGTCTACAGGCACGACGAAATGATTAAGGATTTGTAAATAATCTAAAGGTAATTTAACTATTTATTTACAACGCAACAAATCGAAACGTGAATCATCGCGTCGGGGGAATGTTATGATGTGACTTAGCTTTCCTTTGTTAAATTGAACGACGAAAAGACTGATTTTCTGTGATGTTTTCAACACTGCGAGTCTTATTTACTCTTCTGAATTCGTTGCGTTGTCAGTAGGTGAATAACACTTAGATAATTAATAAATCCTTGACAATTTCGCAATGCCTGTAGGCAGGCATTGCAGTTCTCTGAATTCTTTCAACCCCTCTTACCAAGGTAACATCAAATTTCCGACCATGGGTTCCAACATGAAAATTTTTAGTTAGGGTCAGACTTATCATCAACCGGTGGCATCATATAGTTAGTGTGAACATCTTGTAATAGAGAGGCTCATGAAATTGAACTGAACGGCATGGGTTTCACTGTTTGACCCGAGTAAACATCTCTAGAGGTTTCAGCAAAATCTTGGATCCGCACAGCTTATCAGATTCAATGATGAATAAAATATAAGAATATTTAATGTCTAACCTGAATAGATTGCACCAGCAGGACTTTGTATCCTTGAGTTTGCCCAAGGCGGTAGCCACCCCTAATGCGTCAGGGGTGGCTGCTCCCATCGGTTATTTGAAGAATTCACTACATCTCCAATATGGACTGGAATACTCGAAGGATTGTACTGGAATTATTCGAGGGAGTTGCTGCTGACACTTCATCTGTCACTGAAGAAATAATTGTTGCTGTTGGAATGTCATTCCGTAACTAGTCGCATTATATGCGGATAATTCTGTATCTGAGGCTGTTGGGAGATTAATAAAAGGGCCCTGCTAATGAAAAAATATCGAACTATATCAATGAAATTCATTTTAATATTTCAAGTCTCGAAAGGGGAAAAAAAGTTACCTTGTAAGAAGCCTTTGAGAAGCAGAACGTCGGAGAAATTTTATTCATGACGTTGACTAAGTACATTACAGACGGGCTTGAACAACCAGCATGGGTACATAAAAGTACGGCCACGAATTATTTCACCTTTTCAGAAGTCCTCGGCACAATTGTTCTACAAATTGCTTCGGGCTTGATTCTTGTCTATTTCGCCCTGCATGAGGCAAAGATCTGCTCCGAAATGAAGATGATACAGGTTGATGTAGTGCAACGTGAATACGTCAACGTATGGCATTCAAGGCTGACCTTTCTAGTTCATGAGCAAAACTTCAAGTAAGAATGTACATTCTTCAAATGAAGAATATTTTTATCAGCTGAATCTTACTACTCCAAAATTATCAATCACACGAAAGACGCAGAATGACGAAACTGTCATGGCGGAGGGCAGCGCAGCCCGCCAGAGGGCGGGCGGCAGGAGGGGGGGGGGGGGCGGTGCTTAATTATTATTTTGTAAATAAATCCTTAAAAATTAGTTTCCAAATTTGGAAATACTTGGAAATCGATTTTCCAAATTATTTAGCATCGATCTGGAGAAAAAAAAAATGAAATCGGTCAACTTGTTTGCTAACTATACGTTTAGTAAATTTTCATTGATTATTCATTATCCATTTGTTTCCAAATTACGCGAATGGTTTTCCAAATTTGTCCAAATGATTTCCAAATTATTGGGTACATTTATTTTCAAATTGGTTGCAGTAGTCTGCCAAGTATACTGAGGTAGGAATTCGTGTGGCCACCAGCCATTGTCGTACAGTCCGTTTAAAAACTAACGTCAAATTGGTCAGTGGAATAGGCAGTCCCATGCACGCGTTCAACCCAGCAGTGCACGTCCAGTATAGCTACATTTCAGTGGGTGGCACCTGATGTACGCATAGGCGTACGTACACGATATACTTTCTTGGAACGGTTAGTACCCTAGAATCCGCGCTGTCATGCCATGCCCTTGTGTGTCATTGGCAGATCAGATACAATCTGTGATGCCAGAAACGGGACCAAGCGTGCGTCACTACAATCGAGCAGCTGCATGTCGGTGTGGCGCAAAGCGTTCGGCTCGGTTAGGAATGTTTCGGAAGACCGAACAAACCCGAAGCGCCGTTCGGCATCGTTCAAGGTTATCAATCGCGCGGCCCCACCATGCGACCTGCTGGCTACCACACACGAAAAGCAGTTACCTGACTGTGTGATAGCCAACGTTCGCGTTTCCGAATCGAGCCGAGCGATACCGAAATATTTAAATGCCGCGAATATGCGGACGGCGCGTAACAATTGTGGAGGGTGGTCAGGGGAACCATCTTATATGGAAGGAAAGTTGAAAAAGTGTCGAGCGGGAACGAGTAAATAACAGTTCAAGAACTTACCAGCGCTAGGGTAGCAAGAGGGTATGATATGAACTTAGCAGTTGAAGACAGCGTGAAGTATGCCGAGTTGAGAAATTCATTGAATTAGGAGCAACCGATTATATTTGTCACCTTCAGCTGAAATGGGAGGATATAAAAATGTACGAAAAGTTCAACATCCTTGTTTAATTCATTATCCTGCTATGATAAATATTGGCGCTTTCTTTAAACTCTACCTTGATGCTAATGCGGCGTCACTCTTATTTAATGCATTTCGCCCGACAGTATTCGTATACACAGATGTTTCTCTTTACCTCTACCCTCCATAGTACCATTGGAAATCTCACCCCCTTGCCTTTTCGCTCAACGCAAGATGCGAGAATCGGCTGAGTCAGGAGATGAAACAAAATCAATCTTTTTTTGGCCGGTACAGGTCATTTCTCGCCAGGTTGAAAATCCGTTCCACGCGATTTCCAATCAATCGCGCTCTACCTGGCGAGAGGAAATTTTTTTCCATCGGCACTTCCGTGATTGTTATAAACAAATTATTGGAAGAAGTTTGCTTCTCGCTGGGTTAGAAATCTGTTCCACGCGATTTCCAATCGATATTTTTGAAGGATTTATGGATTCACAATTCTTTATACGCACTAGTCGCGTAATCTACTTTCAAACGCAATATTTTTGCATGTACTTCTTTCCGCGTCACCCAGGATGTGAAGTATGTGGTACGCATTTTTTTACGTGGTGTCCCCGATAGGTATAGTCCACGTTGAAGATCAGGCCAACCCAAATTAAGCTACGAATGAAAGGGGATTTTTAGTATAGTGACTCTAATGATATGGAAAACCAGATACGAAATAAAAGAAAACTATTCGACGAACCAGCTACCCAATCCACAATGACAATGTACATAACCCAATGATGTGCTCAGAAGAAACTAAATGTGACCAGGAATAATTTCATGCTTACAATAACTGTTGATGAAAAATCGGTATTATGCGGCAAGTGCGTTTAATTTTTCAAAACAAAGAAATGAATTTTAGTTTTGGAACAAAATTACGCGAGTCCCCTCTATTATTTCGTATCTGGAATGGTTCATTTGAGTGAGTCCCCTTGAGAGTGAGCCTTGTACAAAACCGTTCGATACATTTTTCCAACAAACATTTTGAAGACATGAAAATTTGGAGTAATTAACTTTACGTTATACATAAAGAGCAAAAACATCGGACATAAAGTTCACTTTCTGATTAATACCTTGAAAAACCTTACTCCATGAATTCATACACATCCCAATCACCATCATGCTCACAAGCCTGTAAATTCAACCTAGTCTTTTCTGGTTTTCCGGATTGAAATTATAAATTTTGCGAAGACATTGATCCCTGCTAATTGACATTGTGGCGGCACTATGATTTGAGTGATTTCTACATTTTAAAGCCGAATTGATGACACAAATTGAGTTTAGTGTCGTAGAACACGACCCATTGCTGTTCCTCGTCTTCGCGTCTGGGATGATAGAGAATCCCGTTTCAGCTGCAGCATTTGAATGAGGAAGTGCTCTCACCTTTCCGAATAGCGAACGCAAGGTTGGGTACCGGACAGTTGCATCAGAATTCGTGGTGAGGCAAATTTCCATCCATATTTTGTCGAATATTAATTTGCACCATCGTTTCTTCACGCCAGAACTGACCGCGTATTAGGATTGCCATTCATTGCCAATGGATATCTGGTCTTGGATATCCAGTCGTGCGCAATTTTCAATCACGCGTACCAGCGTCCCTTCAGGATGGAAATCCCACAATGCAACTCGATTCTCAAAAACCGTGAGATCTTTCAAGAAGGTATCGTCGAAGGGAAGCCGATCACGAATTTGCGTTGTAGCAATCACATAGAATTCGGGGACATTTTTCCGTTCGCGAAATTCCCCGATCGCGTTGCTTCTGCAAATATTCATTACATTCGTGTCCAACATCGACAGCACCTAAAGCCCGTCGATTTGCGCAATCGTTAAACTCGATGTTCCTCGCTTGCGCATCGAATATTTCCGGGCTTAACGGTACAGGTTTCGACAACTTCTCCAACATCTCCTGAAACAAATTCTTCGAAGAAGGTTGCAGTTAGTGAATTTACGTTTTCTCCCCTTGAAAATACCCATTGACCTTATTGAAGAAGTCAAGTACAAATTTGAGGAACAGAAAATACGCCTTCGTCATGGAATCATGCATGACGGAAAGCAAATCATCCGCTCTACGAACTTTCTCCGAACACTGATGAACCAGAAATGTCTGCAGTGCGTTCCAATTTTCAAAAAAATTTACGATGGAAGCGTGACGCGCGAGCCATCGCGTTTCACTGAATTTCACGATGTTCGAAATACGAGGTTCAAGAATGAATCAAGATTGAAATTAATGGAAAACAGCGGTCCGCTTTGGACTTCCGTTAATGAAGGCTGCATTACCTTCAATGAAACACTCGATCTTACGCGGAATCGTGCGATACGCGGCACTTGCATTTAACGCCAAAGAATGGCACACACATGGCAATGTGACCAGGGCGGGGCTACTTTTTTCAGCATCGTACTTAAAGAACTATGTTTCCCGATCATCACTGAGGCATTGTCACAGCCGAGACCAATAACAAGATTCAGATAAACTAGTCTTTGCGGCAGATCATTTTTAAATATCTTCAGAAGTTCGGTGGCAGAACAATCCGTTGCATTCAAATGGATCATCTGCAACAACTCCGACGTAACGCACCATCAATGACAACCATTTGTCGTTCGTCATATCAGATGTTTTGTCAATATGAAATGAAAAACGTGTCGCTTGCAAAATTTGTGACATCCGGTCGGACTTCCTAAGGCTAACGACCCTGTTAATAGTATTCGTATCTCTAGTTCTACCTGCTTTCATCGCTTGCAAAACTGACGGTACCGCCCCTATATTTTTAAACAAATTTAGCATCATTGCCGCAAGAGACATAGGGATATTATGCTCGGCCGAGAACGTCGCAAATCTAATTTCGGCAGCCTGAACTCGTTCTGTAAAGTCAAAACCATCCGAAGAAGAGGATGAATTTGATTCATGAGTGCTAGTTGCCGAAGCACCTGACCTAATGTTGGAAGCTGCCACCAAACCTAATGCTTTTATCTTTTTAACATGTAACCCTGACCTGGAGTGCCGCTCTATTTGAGAAGATCCGCAATACATGACGGAATTACATGGAATGCAATAAAACTTTTTGTCATCACCAACTACCTCCCTAACCCACACTCTCTATTCCGCATGATCATCGTACCATTGATGTTTGAATGTTTTTGCTCGTGTTTTTGATGACATTCTTGATATTTTATTTGACGGCTCGGATGGATCCATTTCTGATCTCAAAATAAAAATGATATCAGCATCAATGGTACGTTATCAATGAAAAACGTGAGCATCGAACGACAAACGCAAAGTAAGAAACCTAATACACGCGATATTCTTAGCTATACAATTAGAAACGGTAAATAAATGAAAAGAACAATTCAATTTTGGAGGTAACACTGGAGAATGTCAGAGGAAACAAAGCATACAGCGGTCTAAGAAATTTTGAGCAATTAAAAAGATAACCGAAATACAATTAGCACATCACCACTGGAATTGATTGAACACACGATAATTGTATTACTATAATGATATCGACGGTATATAAACTGATCTTTACACCTATGCTCGTAACGATCTTGTCGATCCAACGAACTTCACAAAACTGTGTTGCAACTGGAGACTGGAGATCTTTTATATTGAACCAGTTGATAGACATTTTAACCAAAAATCGTGTAATCAGGGCCAAAGCAGACAGAAATAATCTCTCGTGCATGATAGTAATTTTGCTACTGAATGATGAAATTCGCAAGACGTTTTTTGATGTTAATCTTCGACGAATTCAAGAATGCTGCAGTCATTATAAATCATTTGAGCGCTTAAAATGTATTTTTCCATCTAGCTATTGTAAGGACAAGAAAAATGATGCAGAGTTAATTCTTCTAAAATTCGGTTGGTAGGCTCTGTGTTGAAAGTACATTACGCAAATATCGCGGAAAAAGGATTGCGAATCCGTAAATCCTTGAAAAATATCGATTGGAAATCGCGTGCAACGAATTTC
Source organism: Arge pagana (assembly GCA_963969455.1). Taxonomy (NCBI): domain Eukaryota; kingdom Metazoa; phylum Arthropoda; class Insecta; order Hymenoptera; family Argidae; genus Arge; species Arge pagana. Next base: position 17,441,285 of record OZ018309.1, on the reverse strand, counting down.
TAACCTGGCGAGAAGCGAACTTTTTTAGACAATTTATTCATCAAAATTACGCAAGTTCCCAATGGAAAGAAATTTCTTCTCGTCAGGTTTAGCGCGATCGCGTGAAACGGATCTCCGCCCTGGCGAGAAATGATTTATACCGGCAAAAAAAAAGATTGATTTTGTTTCATCTCCTGACTCGGTCGGGTCTCGCATCTCGTGCTGAGCGAAAAAGCAACGAGCCGAGATCTCCAATGGTACGCGCAGTCCGCATAGCCGCGGCATTTAGATGTTTCGGTTTCGGTCGGCTCGATTCGGAAACCCGAACGTCGGCTATCACACAGTCAGGTAGCTGCTTTTCGTTTGCGGTAGCCAGCAGGTCGCATGGTGGGGCCGCGCGATTGATAACCTAGAACGATGCCGAACGGTGCTTCGGGTTCGTTCGGTCTTCCGAAACATTCCGAAGTGAGCCGAACGCTCTGCGCTACACCGACATGCCGCTGCTCGATTGGAGTGGTGCACGCTCGGTCCCGTTTCTGGCAGCACAGCACTTCAATACTGTTCTGTATATTAGTGTCACGGCTGGCAGTGGTCACGACTAGTAGTTCGTTGTTTGCATATCTGAATCTGTACACAATTGAACACAATTTCCAGCTTTCTTACCTCGTTTTGTTGTTATACCGTTCTTAATCGCTCCTGGTTGGAGAATCAATATGACTAACATTATTTCAACCGTCGTCGTACCGACCAAGGTATACGAGGGCCAGAAGCCGGGTACTTCGGGTCTTCGAAAAGCCGTCAAAGTCTTTATGCAAGAGCATTTCACGGAAAATTTCGTCCAGGCAATTTTGGATGCTCTCAGCGACCGTCTGCCCGGAAGCACGTTGGTCGTCGGAGGAGATGGCCGTTATTACTGCAAAGAAGCTGTCGCCAAAATCATAAGAATTGCCGCAGCTAATGGGGTATGTTGAATTTTATGATAAAGGTATATTTCAAATCTCTCATCGAATAATTAAACTATCGAAAATCGATCCTTCATTGAGTCTAGTCACGGTTTTGTGCCAATAAAAACGAGTTTGTATTTGGGGAAAAAATTTGTATTTTTGTCCTTTGAAATCTTATTCTTTATAATAGTAATGTTGGATGGTATTTAAATAACTGATTGTTTCCCTGGTGATTTGAATTTTGAATGATTCGTTGAAATTTTGCAATTTGCTCAAATAATCTACTAGTAATAACAGCTATATCTGAGAAAAAGTATATCTGCCAGCCATGCCTGCTTATATCTTTAATTGGTTTTTACTTACTTGATAACACAAATAATCAGAAACTTGACGAAACATCATTCACGATTATAAGTAACATGCAACGCAGTGTGACTTAAAAAATTGTATTTCAAGCATTGCGAATAATTTTTCACATAATTATTACCTATCTAGTAGATACACTACGTGTTGAGTGTAAGCAAATGTATCAAGCACTGAAACACAAAAATAATAGGATATAGATTGACGCAGATTGAAAAGTGCACTTCAATTCTATGAGATAGTGGAATACAGAATCTTAAACAAGTACACATAAAATGTCATCTGTTAGTTGAAATTATTTTATTAGGTCACATGTTTCGAAATAAGGTCACACGTTCTTTAGTATTGAAACATGTGTACATGGGTTATCTTATATCTAGTTATCAATCACAATTATTCTTGTATGTGGTAGCTATTTAAGTGATTCTGAGAATGATTTATTTTTTTACTTTCTATGAGACTAACTATACTTTCCCCTGTTTCTTTATTCTCCTTTAAAGAATGATACTTTCATATAAAATTATGTTCAATATCAATAGCAGTTTAGGTGTTATAAGATTATAATACTTCCGTGTTTCACCCTTTATTTCAGAAGTCTTTATTGCAATACTAATGTATGTCACTCACAATCATTTAGTCGAAACAGCATTAAATGTACAATTAAAATATCATGCAAATATTTCATAACTTTTGTATGATCTCTCAAAAATTGAAATTAAGCTGTTTGAAGAATGTAGAGCCTCACGACTGAAAGTAATTACCCAGATGAAATATAAAAAAAAACTTCTGATACTTTTTACCCTTCGTAATTTACTTAGAAATGTGCTTTTTACTTACATTACTAAACATCTAGGATCATCTACATCTTTTTATAATAAATTATCGAATGTACTATGGGGTATATTTACGTTGGCTAGTTTAAAACTGCAACATACATGAGGAATCCTAGAATGCTCACAACAGTTTGCTCAGAGTAGCATGTGTTTTTTTTCTGGCATGGCTCCATAATAATACATTCGTTTATCTTGAAATGACAAGCTTGAATGTTTGTTGATAGTGGGGTTTCCTGATGTCGTGAATAAATCGATATTGCCATTTACATTTCACAAATCACGCCTTAAGTCTGATAATATTTGATGCGATTCTTCCTTTGGAATATTACAATATTCTCATTTCTTATGGATGCAATTCTTGATAGTAATAATTTTCCTGACGTTATTTCTTCAGCTGTGTCATAAAATCGTACTAATGAGTATTTAATATATTCTTGATAGGTGGCTAAGTTGATAATTGGTCAGAATGGAATACTATCAACCCCAGCCCTTTCAGCATTGATTAGAAAGTATCAAACCTTGGGTGGGATCGTTTTGACAGCATCACATAATCCTGGCGGTCCAAATGCCGATTTCGGGATAAAATTCAATTGTGAAAATGGTGGTCCAGCCCCTGATGCTGTCACTGATAGAATCTATGACATTACGAAATCGTTGCAGCATTATAAGATCGCTTCAAGAATTGATGTCGACATCTCCAAAATTCAAAGCAATACCTTCCAAGTCAATGGAAAGAATTTCACTGTTGATGTGATTGATTCTGTCGAAGATTATTTGAGTCTTATGAAAACTATTTTTGACTTTACGATCATCAAAAAATCAATCCAAGGAAGTTCTGGGCAACCTCCATTACAAATTCTTATCGATGCTATGCACGGTGGTAAGCCGAATTTAGAATACACTTAGTGCTGATTTGTAGCATGATTGCAATGGAAACTTCTGGTTACAGTGACTGGGCCGTATGCTAAGCGAATTTTTATTGACGAATTGGGTGCCCCTGAAGCTAGCGTTGTGAACGCGATCCCATTAGAAGACTTTGGTGGACTGCATCCTGATCCAAATTTAACATATGCTGCTGACCTTGTCAAATCTGTTAGAAATGGCCAGTATGATCTTGGAGCAGCTTTTGACGGTGATGGTGACAGAAACATGGCACGTATCTCTACGATGATTGAAATTTTCATAGTCGGTCTTTCATATTCTTTCATGAATAATAATGTGCTAAATGAAGTATAAGGCATTGCATTCTATCTTTCTCAGACATTCGTTATTCGTAAACAAACTTACAGAAAAAATACCAATCTTACGATTTTTTTGCATATTCCATGTCTGTTCTGTATTCCATCTCTGTAATGACATATTTCATGTCTGAACATACAGTAATGTTTGACTCAATTTTTAGATACTTGGTAAGAAAGCATTTTTTGTCACGCCATCTGACTCTTTAGCGGTATTAGCTGCCAATTTGGATCGCATTCCATATTTCCGAAAAACAGGCGTCAAAGGATATGCTAGATCAATGCCAACTAGTGGTTCGGTAGACAATGTGGCAGCTAAAACAGGGATTCAATTTTTTGAAGTGCCAACAGGATGGAAGTATTTTGGTGGGTACAAAAAATGTCCGATATATCAATTACCATACTATGCTAATTTTTTCTATTCAGGAAATCTCATGGATGCGGGACGATTGTCCATATGTGGTGAAGAGAGTTTCGGTACCGGGTCCGATCATATTCGCGAAAAAGATGGGATTTGGGCATGTCTTGCCTGGCTTAGTATTATCGCAGATGTTGGTATATCGGTGGAGGAAATTCTGAAACAACACTGGAAAAAATATGGCAGGAATTTCTTCACAAGGTACATAGTCAAATCTGCATAGGATTCGTACCAGATTCATGAAAAACTGTCCAGCACAGAACTAATTTCATTTTCTAGATATGATTATGAAAATTGTGCTTCCGAAGGTGCAAATGAAATGATGAAAAAACTCGAAGCATGTATTACTCAGCCTATTTTTATAGGGCAAAAGTTAACAAATTCAAATAAATCATATATAGTTCACCGAGCTGACAATTACTCTTACACGGATCCTGTTGACGGAAGTGTAGCATCGAAGCAGGTTAGTCGTGCTATTACCAATGGCTTTTCGTTAGTATTTCCTAAACTAATACAGTTTTGCAAACTCACAAAGATAAATGTAAATATAATTCGTACTAAATATCAGTCAACTGATATAAACAGATATGCTATATGAAGTTCCTCATTTTAATTATTCATTACTGATAAAAATCGATTTTTAAATCTCACATGAGAATTTCACAATTCATTGCAAATGATAATGTAAACAACTGAGTCGAAGACCTTGAAATAATTACAGAAACCATGCCTCAATAAATAATAGTTATGGAATTAGGCACTCATTTTTGTAAGGTATAGCACTGTTTTCAAAGCAACCTATAGTTTTTACTGTTAATTAAGATTTATCATCGCCTTGCCATCAGGGTTTACGAATTTTATTTGAAGACGGCTCTCGAGTGATTTTTCGCTTGTCTGGAACTGGTAGTTCAGGCGCAACCATTCGTCTCTACATTGAAAGATACGAATCTGATTCGTCAAAATACAATGAAAATGCTCAAGAAATGTTGAAGCCGCTTCTGAATATTGCTCTAGAATTGAGTGAATTGCAAAAGCATACAGGACGTGATGCCCCAACTGTAATAACATGAACTTCGTTAGTTAGCCCTCCATCATCCTCAACGCAGTAGTTCATATGTTATTACACTGTCGGTACGTATAAAACTTTCGAATAATGGAATTTGATCTTGGATCTTATTGTTATATTTCAACAGAAAGTAGTGCAACTAAATCTTTTATTGAAATAAGCTCTTTGAACGCCAAATATGATTGTTGCGAGAAATAACTATCCCTGTTCACTTCCATTATACATAAGTTGAACTCGAATACTTTACTTATTTGAATGCTGTTACTTCAATCTCGTGCTTCTGAAAAGTAAGTCGTTTGAATGGAAGATCAATTTAATATAGGGGGGACCCCGTGCCAAATTTTATGATTGTAAATCTAGAATTCTTTGATATCGTCCAAAAATCTCGCCATGTATATTCCAATCGGTGAAAAATATTTCATAAGGATTTCCAGATCAAAGCAGTCGTAGAGTCCCGATTGTAGTTTGAAAATTCGTCGTATGAAAATTTGTATGTTGTTTATCTCATTGGATAATTTGCCTGCAATGCAATATGTATGAACATAAAAGATGCGTTTTTTCCTCAATTTGGCAGTTCTGAGGTTATTTTTTTTTTTTCAACAATTGTATTTGCCAAAAAAAAATTATAAAAAAATGAGCAAAGATTGTTGTATTTCAGGAACACTCTTTTGAATGTCTATGGAGTTTATAGCGAAAACTTCGAAAACGATACAAAAGGCTCGGGACCTTGTGTAGAGTGAAATAAAAATAAGGTATTTTTTACGAATTATTGTAAATATTCAAAAATAGTACTCATTATTTTAGATTGTTTGCTCAACGACTCAAAAATCATTACATTATAATCTACACTACTGACAGCAATGCGGTGTCGATTTTTAAACCTCAACTACTCGGAATATTGATAACATGAATTGAGCCTTAGATTATTTTTTCGTGATACACAGAACGTAAGGAAATGAACGCGAAATTTGAAGCATTACGGTTTACGTGCAAAGAACTGAAAATATCTGTGGCTTACTACGTGCATAGCTCATCATGATCCCTTCGAAGGTTCACTCCAACCATAAATAAACTCAAAATAACCAATTAATCAATATTATTTGATACTTTGCCGCTCTGAAATTCTGGCAACTGGAAATCAATTACAAAAATGAGTTATTTCATGTCAATATCTATAAGTATTTGTTGAACCGTTGCCATTAAATCCTATATATTCATTGTGTTGTGTTGTTTTTCAATTCGTAAAAAATGTCCACTTTTTTTTCCACCATCTTGTCTCTAAAATTTTTATCGAAATTGGAAACGGCAATTTTGAAATGAAGCAATTGTTCTTTATTTTTTAATTTTTTTAGAGGTACAGAAGTATTTGAAAAGTCAAAAACGAAATTTCGAGGAAAAAATAAGTCTTTTACGTATTCACGTCTCTTACTTATCTTATTGTGTATAAATTATATGACGAGATCATCAGTAGTGAAATGTCAACTCCACGAACTTTCAAATTACAATGACGGGCTCGAAGAGTGCTTTGATTGGAAGAACCTTCGTAAAATATCTTCCACAAATTGAAATATACATGGCAAAAAAATTTCGACAATTTCAAAGACCTCGAGGTTTGACGCCATGGGAGTAGTCCATCTTTTCTAATTCATAATTCTGACGGAAGTGAAAATGATCAGACTTAATAGGTTAGTCTCTAGAAACAGAAGCATAACTTTTTACAGAAACAGAAACTTTTGAAGCATACAAATTCAACCTCGTTTATTTTTTATGTGCAACAAATCCAAAATAAACCAACACTCAAATATATACATTTTGCAATATCGCATGCAACTGGATCTCGATAATTATTTATCCATCAAGATACGAGGCAAAGTACTGTTTTGTTATTATATATTTTCAGAAATTTCACAAATTATGAAAAAAATCGCTTTTAAAATCAGCGAGCACTCTAGATTTGTTTTTTTTCTTTTCAGTTTGTATCTTCTAATTCCGTTCATTCATATGAAAAGCAATGCTGCCTGCACGAATTGCCTGGCATATAGTCCATAACGTACAACAATTTTAACGTATGGTTATGATACATTAGTACGAAAAATTAAATATACCCATTTTTCAATTTTGTAAATGCTTAAAATTTACATTTTTTACAAATGAGTAGTCTAATCTATTATGGTATGAACTTTACGTTGATATTACTGTTTCAACATTACAAATATACCATATCATAGAGACATGAATCACTTATCATTTGTCATGACATGAATGAGATCCAAGGAAAGGCAATTTAATTCAATTTAAATTTGATTCAATTTTTCAGAAGATATCATTTTTCCACTATTTCTGAAGTCGTTGCCCATAGACGGAATTTGAGGTATGCAAGCACCAACGATTGCTTCTGGCTTTCATATATGCAACGAAATAAATATTAAATCTCTCATAATCGTACGCTTAATAGAAGTCGTAACTGTTACAGGTTTTACTAAAGAAATACAAACCAACTAGTTTTTATGCCAAGTAATCACATCCATGTTAAAACAATGTTGCAGATTACTTTTAGTCAAAATTCACATAACGTTTTCGACAATCTACAATATTCCTTTGTGAAGCGCAATTCAAATTTGCAGTGGCTCAAAATTCACTGTTTCAAATTCCAATTTAATTTAATTTTCTCACTTTTGATGAGTTCCATTTTTTTGTAATCTGTCATCATGTTTGTCATTCTCTAAACTTCAACGTTGTTCAAACATGAAAAAAATCCAAATACAAACAACACCATCTTTAGTCAGCAGAACAAATGACCTGAATTGCCAGATTTTTAAAGTGGAACACTTTACAAAACAAGATTGTTGTTTTTAATCGATTGATTGTATACTACTAATAATAAAAACGCATCGATATCAAAAATATAGCCACTTAGGCAGCTGTAAAAAAAATCTAGAAATCCTTAATTTTTCACGAACAAAATTATCTAACAACTCATGAATTTGATTGATTATCACTGTACACTGCGAAACAATTCATGCCGTGATATTTTATATTTGCAGTGATATCCGAGGTGTATCTGCTTAACTTGACAAAACTTCAACCATTGTCATGATCGATTTTTTTCGTTATTTTTTCTCTTCATATTTTATAAAATAATGCTCAAAATAAAACTCGTACATCAACTTCGTTTAGAAATCAGTTTTGAGGGAGTCTATCTTAGATACGACATGAGATGAAAAACTTTCACTCGAATGTGAGGCAATTTGACGATTGACATGAAGTGACTTGTATAATTTTTTCAGACAACTGTAAAAGAGAGGGACAGTAATCAATGATAATCCCTACTAAGATGCGCGCAGGCGCGCTCATTTTAATTGCAAAAAAGTGCCATGCATTTTTATATGACGTATTAGTGAGTATTACCGCTGAAAAAGAACGATAATAACATCTATAAGTAATCATATATCCATTGAACAATTAATAATTTTAAAAGAGACGGAATCACATACGCAATAATAAAATTGATATACAGCCTAAATGGCCAAGCTACGTACCAAATTCAATTTCCATCGTTATGAACTGTGAAGTGAAGGGGATGGCGTGGTCATGTTTAAACATCTATAATATTCTATGATCAATATTAACGTGAAAATGTTGCTTAATCGGTTTCATGGTGTTGCCTGCAGTGGAGAATTATATTAGTTATGTTATACTATTTATTGAGTTCGATGTTATCGATAACAATGGATGAGAGTTTTGGTTAAACGAAAAACTTATTATTTCTTGTGATATATCGTACCAGTAGCAGTCTTGGAATTTAACAAATTGTTCTGACATGATTCGCAATTTTTTAATAATGAAGACAGGACTTATGGAACTAGTGTCCGACCAAAACCCGTTTTTTTGCCGAAACCGAAATCGAAACTTCAATAGATGTGTTAAAATTGTTGAATATTATGAATAAAAATACCAGTGGACCATTATTTCTAGACCTATGAACAATAAACCACTTGTAAGTCGTGTCGGTGATATAAAATGAAACAAGTTCACTTATAAAAGTTGAAAAAGATATATTCTGAGTTTTAATTTTAACAAATGACAATCAGCCAGCTTCAAAATACTACTCATAGGTATGTTTCGGCGCAACCGAAAGTTCGACACTAATTTGACCGAAACTGAACCTTCGGTCACCACATGCATTTTTTGCCGACACCTGCCGTAACCGAAACCAAAATCGGAACTTCGGTCGGACACTATATGGAACCAAAACAAAGTGTTTGATGTATCGTTTGGGATAAAGTAATATTTTCGTATTCATACTGGAGCATAAAAATAATTTTAATTCAAATCATACGTGGGATCATACTACAAAGCTATTTTTTTTTACAGATCTTCCTGTCACGATCATTTTTCACAATTCTATGCAAACTGAATAAACTTTAAGATTTTAATCCATTCGTATTTGGTCCTCTGTATCTACGTGTGCAAAATATTTGTAAATATCAGTAAAATTTCCGAAATAAGAACCACATTGATTGGTAAACAAAATCCGCGATGAGATGGTAAAATTCAGTTTCGTTATTCATATAACAAACGCTTGGTAATTGATTGTTAAAAGCGGTAATCATGTAAATAAATAAGATACGTATTATTTATGTTGTTTCGTATCTGTGGTATAGAACGACACGTAGAGAAAGTTGTACTGCTATATTTGTTGATAAAAGTAATTGAAAAGAATGGACTTCCATTATGAGTTCAATTGAAAAATTGCAGACAATATTATTCGAGTATCAAAGTTTGCATGTAAAATACCGGCGACATTTAAAATTCATTAGTCACTTATGTGTGAAGTAAGATTAAAGAAAATGATTAATAGTAAATAAAGAAAAGGTCTTGGAATAATCGTTCTGATACAGCTAGAAAAGAAGCATGTTGAAAGATTCTGCTTTGCATTTCGTCATCCTTTCAACTGCAGTCTTTGATTTCATTTAATTATTCATTAATCACAACATTTGTGCAATACAGTGGCTAATATGTATATTATCAAAAATGACCATGAAAATCCCCGAAAATATGTATCTAATTAGAATTTGCTCACGTTAATGAGAAATTCATCCGTCGATGTTTTTCTCATGCACGATCGTTATTTTTTTATCTTATTCTTCAATTGGTAATTGAAAATCTCGAAAACAATCTCGTTGGCAATGTTGTATAATGATTCATCAATTCAATTTTTCATTCGAACAAGCATATAGTTCCCCGACAGTTGGAAGGTTAATTACTTTATTAACAAAATTTGTTTTCATACGAATGTATATATGTATACGAATGGAAATACGGTTATAGGCACAGATGAAGGGTGACGCTGAAGCATGCTGTAAGTATTAACGGCAGAATTTTTGTATCAGATTGAAAAATATTTATCTGGAGTATTCAAGCCAAGAAAATGATTTTGGTTGCTTATCGTAGTTTTGTGCGTCACTTTTCAAAGCTAAAACAGATGAATTCTGCTGAGAAAATGTTGTGGTGCAAGTATTCAACAATAATAATCACATCAGTCCTCGAGTGTTTCTATTTTGTTCAAATTCCGTTATGCATAAAAAATTATAAAATATCGGGAATATATTACGTACGATATTTTCATGACTTTTATAATAAATCAAAACTTACCAACGGATGTCGTATATAGTAGTAGACAACGCTGTTTCGCCGCCAGCGGTGTAACTTCTGTACAGGGTGATTTAAAATTCCGGTTACAAACTCAGAGGGGTCGTAGGGGCTGGTAATTGAAGCATTTTGGTCATAGGATCTTGGGGTCGCTAGGGTCACCCAACGGCGCTAGGCGTCGCACATTGGTACGAAACTGCCAAATACGCGTGCAGAATAGCAATAATGTCACGAAAATCAAATGATCTTTTATATTGGTAGGTCAATTATGGGCACTTTGAAGAGACAGGAAAGTGTATATACATGCCGTTTTAACAAACCTCTCCCGTAGAGCAACAATTATAACATAGATCCTTTTTATATTTATCTGGTCAATTTACATATTTTCTAGTGGAAAAAAATTGCATTCCAAGATAGACATTTTTTCGCAATGAAATTTCGAACTTAGATTCAATCAAGTCTATAACTTTCGAGATGTATCAGGTCGGATCGTAAAACTTTTTGCAATTGGAAGAATCACTCGTCTGTAATGTGATAAAAGACGTTTTACCTGCTAAGATCAACAAGCCTTGATTTGGAGAATTTTCAATACCGACAAGACGTTTGAACTTACCGCGTCCGGTCATCGCGTTCGCCGTCGCACTACGCGCGGCTCTGTCTTTGATCTATGCATTTGAAATATATTTTGTAGACACAGTTCTTACAGATTCGCATTCAGTGTTCCGAGTCAAACGCATGTAGCATTTTTCTTCAAGACAAACGAGTGGCGAGCACACGTTAATCATCTGTGGATGAAAGTGTATAAAATACTCTGAACAAAATATGTTTGAACAAGTCGTTGATATTCTAACTTGTGATTTTAAGTCTACCATTTTGAATTTTGGAATTTTGATATCAAATTCGAAATCAGCAACTCCAAAAATTTATGAAACCGAATGCTCATTCAATTTCAAAGAGTTTTTGTGATATCATCCTGCTATTTTGAGTCCACCATTTTGAATTTTGAAACTTGAATATCAAATTCGAATTTAGCGACCCAAAAAACTTAGAGCAGTCCTCCGATTTCTTCAGGATTTCCGGTATTCTGCTTCTGGTGAATTCGGCGAGCGTATTCAGCAGTTTCATTTCAATGTGCGTCGTCATAGATCGTTCCATCTTCCGAATTTTTTCCAATTAAAACAAAAAAAGGATTATTTTTTTTATTTCAAAACACGCGTTCTTGTAGGAAATTCACTTCTCTACAAAAAAGCTATAAAATAGTTTTATCGTAATCCTAATGGGTTCCTAACAATTAGAGGCGAGTATTCAAAGCCTGATAACTTATTACCCATTAGGATTACGATAAAACTATTTTACAGCTTTTTTGTAGAGAAGTGAATTTCCTATAAGAAAGTGTGCATTAAAATAAAAAAAATCTTTGTTTCAACCCAAGAGAACTTCGGAAGACGGAAGAATTTATGACGACGCCCAGCGCCGTTGGGTGACCCCGGCGACCCCAAATTCCTATGTCCAAAATGCTTTAATTACCACCCCCTACAGCCCCTTTGAGTTTGTAAAGGAAATTTTAAATCACCTTGTATAATCCATAATATATTGACGCTATTCAGTTCTACGCAGATAAGAGTATACCCTGTTTGTTTGTAATACACTGTGAGCACCTTGAGGTCTGTTGTTATTAGCCACATAATATCATGATAAATCTTTCATTTCGTCATTGCGAAGCTTTCGACAAAATTGAGAATGACAATTCGGCCTTAATCTGCTTGAAAAAAAGACGTACTAGCATGAAAGGTCGTTTTCATCTATCGCTTTTTCATCTTTGCAGCTATGTATAATTCTTCGAATGTTGTCCCACGCGTTGATATGACAGAAGAAATGTAAGAAGTATGTATCACTATACGGAGAATAATGGTGGAGAACATCCTCGAACCATTATCGCATTGGATCGAAGTACCATCATTGTTTTTTGTACACGACGTTTTCAGGCAGGTTTGCAATTTTTCGAGATAATGTGTACGGAAAATTCCACGATTTTTGGAGTTTTGTAAATAATCAATGACGAGGGGGAGGATACTTGGGGACCTGAGCCGATACATGCACCCATCTAGTCTGAAAGTGCACGTCCAAGTATGACATGTTCGTAACATAAGATCCAACCTTGAGTGGCGAATCATCGTTGATTTGTCTGACGTGTCTGATGTCAGGATGGGATCGCTGTGTCAAAGAGACCAGCAATGACTGCCGATTGTACTATAAAAAGATAAACATGTAACATTTGTATTATAGTAATTATTGTATGAGAGTTTGCGAGTGAATGCCTAAACATTGTATAGTTTACTTCCATTCTAACGTAGAATTATTCTCGCTTTTATTTTCGTTGTCCACTTTCCCGATTACGACGCGGCGTTGCCTAGGCAACATCGTGTTGTAAAGCATTAACTATCCTCATATGTGCATCATGCAAATCAAATATCGCGCCTGGCCAGTAAACGATTTTGCGAGAACCGGATGAGCAACTGAGCTTCATTCTTCAAGGATTAAATTCGATACTTCACCAAATTAATAATCGTTTACGTGCATATTTAGTACCTAACATTGTAATTTTCGTTTCTGTCGTCTGTGGCGAAGATTCGAACAGTTTGTAAAATATTATTATATCTTGTACTGTATTAACGCCGATTCTAGATGCTAACAATCTATTTTTTGTTTATTCGTGGGTGTAGAAATTTGATTTGTGCTTCGTGACAGAAGATTTAGCAAAAAATATCTAATCTAAATTCGTGATTGAACTGCGACATCATGTCAGATAGATTTTAGAAGTAGAAAATTCAGACGCAATGTAGGCAATATGAAAACTATGGGTTCCATTTGATTTGAGAACTACCAAGTTATGTGTACAGAAAATCAACATTTGAACTGAAAAATACTAATTTTCTTCCAGAACAGTTTTTCAGTGATTCGAAACATCTAAAGGCCCGACCTCAGTAATGCTCAAAAAACATAAATTTGACAATTATTTTTAGAAACATGTTGTAATAATAATATCTGTAAATCAAATTCTGAAATCATTACTTTAATAAACGAGAGGCAACATATAAATTGATTTAACCCGATCCTATCTACCATTCCACGCACAGAGCGTACTCTAGGTAAATTCCGCCTATTATAAGCACCAAGTGCACCTTCATAATATAATTCGATTGAACTTATTTACAAATAGCGCTTTCAATCAACTATTTATATTTACCAATATTGATAGGACACTAGACCACTTGAACATGTATCAGTTTAATTCAGTAGCACAATATGCAACAACGTGGTGGCGGGTTGCCTTCCACGGACAACACCGTGTTCCATACTAACCATACAGCCTGTATCACCTCATGTGTCTAGAATGAGAGGGACTTACTCGACGCGAAGTCGCGCCCTATACCCAATCAACGACCGTAAGATCGACGACAGTATGGAAGAACGTAACATCTGAAATTGTGCCAAAAGAACGTGACATTTGAGATTGTGCCAGAAGAACGTGACATCTCGAGCGAGGACAAATTTCTCATTGATACGACAGTAGAATTTTGGGTGCATGAATGACACGTAGCATTTTACACGAAATTTATATATATTTATGTACGAAACTCATACGAATGATGCATCAATTTCTTTACGAAATGATATAGAATGGTCGACAATTCTGTGGTGCCAGTTCACGATCACACATAAATTTCAGATCCTCGATTTTACATTTTGGAAGATCGATCTTTCTATTGTATGCCCTTTGAAACACGAAATCCGTCCATACCACGTTTTTTAGGAAGATCGATTTTTCTATTGTATGCCCTTTGAAACACGAAATCCGTCCATAGCACGTTTTCTTAAAAAGATCCATCTTATATATATTCAGGGCCGAATGAAGGACAGGGCCGATGGGGCCGCGGCCCGGGGCCCCCACATTTCGGGGGACCCCACAAGATGACGAAAGAACAAAAAATGTTTCTATCATTAAAAAAGATTTTTTTTTTTTTTGCTTTTAGATATTAATTTTTTATTCCGGTAACTCTGTTGAAATTGATTGAAATTGTATTATATTATTTGCCACATTTGATATTTATATTTTATTTTAACTTGATATAATAAAGTTTCCGTTTAAAATCATGTTATGAATAAGAAATGTGATAGAGTTCCGTTTCCGGTGTGAGAGTGAGCGAGTGAAAGAATTTGACGTGTGGGAAAAAGTGCGAATATTGGAAGGAAAGAGGAGGGGAAAGAAAGCAGGAAAGGCGGGGAGCCGGGAGGGAGAGTGAGGAGAGAGAACAGGTAGAACGGCAGGTGAGGAGAGAGAGAAGAGAAGGTGGGAACAGATAAAGAAGGTGAGGCAGGGAGATTGAGGTTAGGAGCGACGCGGGAGTGGGGGGCGCGGGAGAAGAGAAGCGTAGGCGCGAGAGTAGACCGACGAGAGCGCCGTACTCGGCCAGCGGGGAGAAAGAGAAGTACGAGAGAGTCGACGCAGGTAGCGATTAGACGGTTGGTATGAGTGAGAGGAAAGGAGAGGAGGGGGAGAAGAAGAGGGGGAGAAAGACGAACGTGGAGAGGTTAACGAGGGCCAGGAGCGAGAGTCGGGAAAGGATAGGAGGAATTAGGGAAATGTGGAGACGGAAAAAGGAGAGGGAAGAGGAGGAGCAAGAGAGAGCTTTCCAAAGGGGCGGGAATGTGACAAGGTCACCGGAAAAGAGAGAGGAGGAGGGGGTGTGCGAGGCGATGAGGAGACTAGGGGAGGAGATAAGAAAGCAGGTAAGGGAGGAATTGAGGGAGGAGATGAGAGAAGAGATGAGGAAGGAGAGGCAGGAGTGGAAGAGTGCAGAGGAGGTGAGAGAGCAGGAGTGGAGGGCAGAGGTACAGAAGCTGAGAGAGGAGATGAGAAAAATGAAGGAGGGATGGAAGAAAGAGAAAGAGGAATGGGAGAAGGGAAGAGAAGGCAGAACAGGTGAGAGGAGGAGCAGGATGGAGGGGGAGGGGGAGGCCGATGGAAGGTTTAGGAGAACGGAGGTGGAAGAGGAGAGAGACGGAGAGGAGGAGGAAGGGTGGACCATGGGGAGAGGGCGAGAAAGGGGGATAGAAAGGAAAGTGAAGGAGATGGAGGAAAGAATAGAACGAAATGAGAGAGAGGAGAGAAGGAAAAATGTAATAATCAAGAGGGTAAAGACGAGAGGCACGGCAAGGGAGACAGCAGAAGAAGTGCTGGAGAGAATAGGGGCGGAAGTGAGGATAGTGGGAGTGAAAGAGATAGGTAGAAGAAGAGCAGAAGGGGAGGAAACGATGCTAGAAGTGAAGCTAGAGGATGAGGAAGCGAAGAGAGAGGTTATGAACAAAAAAAGGAACCTCCAGGGGAGGAATGAATGGATAGGGGATGACTGGACATGGAAGGAAAGGAGAATGCAGTGGATGCTAAAGAGGAAAGCGGTAGAGGAGATGAAGAAAGGAAGAAGAGTGAGGGTAAGGTACGGGAGGATAATTGTGAATGGAAGCTCATGGATCTGGGACGAGGAGAGAGAGATGCTCAGGAAGGGATGGGAAAGGGAGGAGGGGAGGGGGGCAGAAGCAGAACAGAGAGAAGAAGAAGGGGAGAATAGGAAGGAAAAAAACTAGGAAGGCAGGGCAGGGAGAAGGTGCGGGATGGGAGCTGGAAGATCGGCTTTTGGAACGTGGCAGGGGTGTTGAACAAAGATAAAGAATTCTGGAGGGAGATAGGGAAGTGGGAGGTGATCGTAATGATTGAAACATGGCTGGAAGAGAAAAACTGGTACAAGGTCAAGAACAGACTGCCAAAGGGGTACAGCTGGACGAGACAGGATGCGAAGAGGAGGAGCAGGAAAGGAAGAGGGATAGGCGGGATGGTAATAGGGGTGAGGGAGGAGATGGCGGAGGGGATACAAGAAAAGGAGCAGAACGAGGAAGAAGGTCTGATGATGAGGACAATCAAAGCAGAAAAAGAGGAGTGGACGGTGGTAGCAGTATACGTAAATGGAGACTTGGAAAGGAAGCTAGAAAGTATGAGGGGAAGGATGGAGAGACAGGGACAGGGAGGAAAAGTGATTATAGGGGGGGATTTCAACGCAAGGACGGGGAACAGGGGAGGAAGAGTGGAAGGTATAGAAGAGGAGGAAGAGGGTGGGAGGAGATCAAAGGACAAGAAGGTAAACAGAGAGGGGATGATATTGACGAGAATGCTAGGAGAGGTAGGTTGGGAAATAATGAACGGCAACATAAAGGGTGATGAGCAGGGAGAATATACCTTCACTGGAGGAAAGGCGAGTACGGTAATAGACTACGTGCTGGGAGACGAGGAAACAAGGGAAGGGATAGAGAGAGTGGAGGTAGGAGATAGAATAGAGTCGGACCATCACCCATTGATAGTGACAATGAAAAGAGGAAGGTTGGGGAAAGAGAAAGGAAGGAAGAAGAGGAGAGGAGCGGGGAACGGCAAATGGTCGGAGGCGATGATAGAAGAGTACAGGAAAGGAGTTGGAAGAATGAGAGTAGAGGGGGAAGGGGTTCAGGAGGCATGGAAAGAGACCACGGATAAGATAAGGGAAGTGATAAAGGAAAGCGAGGAAAAAGGGGGAAGGCAGGAGGTAAAGAGAAGGGAAGGGTGGTGGGACGAGGAATGTAAAGAAAAGAAGGAGGAGGCCAGAAGGGAGCTGAGGAGATGGAGAAGAGGCGAAGGAGACAAGGAAGGATACAGGGGAAAAAAGAGGGAATATCAACGGATGTGCGAGAGGAAAAGGGAGGAGGAAAGAGAAAGGGCGGTGAAGGAGATCGAAGAGGCAAGAACAGAGCAGAAGGTGTGGGAAATAGTGAACAGGGGGAGGAGAAGGAGGAAAAGGATGAATGAGGGAATAGGAGAAGAGGAATGGAAAGAGTACTTTACAAATCTACTGGGAGGAGCGGAGAAAAAGGTAACATGGGGGAAGGAAAGAAGGGAAAGAGAAGGGGAAGAAGAGGAAATAAGTAAGGCAGAAGTAAGGAGGGCAGTGGGGAAGCTGAAGGCGGAGAAGGCAACGGGAATAGACGGGATACCGAACGAAGCATGGAAGTATGGAGGGGAAGCGGGGATAGTGATAGCATGGGAAATTTGCAGGAGAGTGTGGAGAGGAGAGGGCTGGCCACAGGAATGGAAAGAGGGAATAATAGCGCCGATAGTAAAAAAGGGAGAAGGAGAGAAAGTGGAGGAGTATAGAGGAGTGACGCTAATGCCGACGATATATAAAATATATGCAATGGTACTAGTGAACAGACTAGAGCAAGAGGTCGAGAGAGAGAAGATGATCCCACCGAACCAAACGAGTTTCAGGAAGGGTGTAGGAACAATAGACAACATCTACGTGCTGAACCACGTAGTGGGAAGGCAGGTGAACGAAGAAAAAGGGAAATTGGTAGCGCTCTTCGTAGACCTGAAAGCGGCGTTTGATTCGGTGGACAGGAAGGTGTTGCTTCAAGCGATGGAGGAGAGAGGGGTCAGGAAGGGATTA
Organism: Arge pagana; assembly: GCA_963969455.1. NCBI lineage: Eukaryota > Metazoa > Arthropoda > Insecta > Hymenoptera > Argidae > Arge > Arge pagana. The sequence continues at coordinate 17,423,263 of OZ018309.1, read as the reverse complement.
AGGGAAAGGGTGGAGGAAGTACTGAGGGAAACGATAAGCAGAGTGAGAGCAGGGGGGGAGTTGGGAGAGGGTTTCTGGACGGCAAGGGGAGTGAGGCAGGGATGCCCATTGAGTCCGCTGCTTTTCAACCTGCTAACGGCTGACTTGGAAGAGGAGATGAGGAGAGGGAGATGGGGAGGGGTAGAAGTGAGAGGGAGGAGGATATGCACGTTAGCATATGCGGACGACGTGGTGGTGCTGGCAAAAGGGGAAGAGGAGATGAAAAGTATGATAAGGAGAATGGAAGAATACTGGGATAGGAAGAAGCTGGAAGTGAACGTGGCGAAGACCAAGCTGATAAGGTTCAGGAAAGGAGGGGGAAGGAGTAAGGAGATAGACTGGAGATGGAGAGGGAGGAAAATAGAGGAGGTGAAGGAATTTAGATACTTAGGATATGTGTTCAGGAAAAACGGAGGGCAAGAAGCGCACTTAAGGGAAAGGGTAAGGAAGGCAGGAGCAGTGATGAGGCAGGCTTGGGGAATAGGAAAGAGGAAATTTGGGAAGGATTGGAAGAGAAGGATGTGGCTCTTCGACACGCTGGTGTGGACGGTGATGAGTTACGGAGCAGAAATATGGGGTTGGGAGGAAAGAAAGGAGATAGAGGGGGTGCAGGAGAGATATATCAGATGGACGTTAGGAGTGGATTGGGGAACGCCGGGATATATGGTGAGGGAGGAAGTGAAGAGAGACAAGATCAGGACAAGGGCGGCGAAGAGAGCATGGAATTACGAAGAGAAGCTGAGAAGTGGAAAAGGGAGCGAAATAGCGAGAGAGTGCCTGGAGGAGGTAGAAGAGAGGGAGAGGAGAGGGGAGGAAAGGAAATCCAAATGGGAAGAGGAGAGGAGAAGATTTAGGGACAAGTTCGGACAGGAAGGGAGAAGCAGGGAAAGAGAGAACTGGGAAGAGGTAGAGAAAGAGGACAGGAGACAGCAGGAAGGGGAAAGGATGGAGGAGATACAAGGATCGAGGTACAACAGGTGGTACAAAGAGATAAGAGTAGAAGGAGTCCCGGAGTACCTAGGAGGAAAGTGGAGCGAGGAAAGGAAGAGAAGAGTAGCGAGGTACAGACTGGGAAATGAGATGAGAGAGGGCAGGTACTGGGAAGAGGAAGAGGACAGGAGGTGTAGATTGTGCGGGATAGAAGAGGAGACGTGGGGTCACACGCTAGAGGTGTGCTGTAGGGAGGCAGAGGAAGAGGAGGAGAAAGGAGTAGCAGAGAGGGTGAGAGAGATTTTGGACGGAGCAGGCAAGGGAGAGGAATGGATGAAAGAGATGGAGAAACGAAGGAAAGAAAGAGGGTGGTATGGCAGAAGTGGAATGGGATGAATGAAACGGAAACGGAAGTCGGAGAGGAGGGAGTAGGAATGAGAATGCGTAACTAGGCTAACTAGGTTAAGAGACTAGGATAAGGAGAGAGGAAGAGAAGGAAGTGCCGGTAACCCTTCGGGGAGGCCGTAAATATATACATAAAACATAAATAAGAAATGTGATATTGATTTCTAAGAAACAACATCCACTAATTTTTCATCGTCCAGCGATGAAAATAACACTTTGCCAGAGATACTTTACTACTTACAAGTACGGACCAAAACCAACTTGCCTCTCTTGCGGCTGCGTCCGTACACAGTAAACAAATTTCCGTCGAATTGAACACAAAAATTTGTGTTGAAGACTTTTTTTACATACAATTAGTATCACTTCAACACACTCCGTATGCAGTGATAGGGTAACACAGCTCTATATTGAAAATAACACAATTATGTGTTACTCTTAACACAGCTTTGTGTTAAAAGTACCACAAACCAATATTAGAGTAAAATTTAAAAAGTGTTACTTTAGTATCAAATATCATTTTTGTCACAAACGCACGGCTATACGTTTGTGATTGGCGCCGCAAGCGGCTTCATACAATTTCATTGCGACATTGCTTCGCGTTAAACGCAAGCGTCGGCCACAAGCATCACCCACTTCAGACGTGATTCACATTTCCCCCCATCTCGCTGTGTAAGTAACGGCATCCAGCTATCGAATTGTATTGAGAAGATCACGTAAACAAACGTCAGTAAAAAAATTGGCTTCTTTTGAAGGAGAATTTGTCTCAATTTGTCTTACTGTGTACATTAGAGTAATGTAATCACCGTTGAATAAATTTGTCCAATAATTCCTTCGATTGTGGACATGCTGCTGCGGTTGATGAGGACATGTTTCGTTTGATCAATCGACATTAGTTATTTACAAAGGTAAGTGTGTCAAAACGTTGGGTGGTCAAGTGCGTGTATATGTTTGCACTTGACCACCCAACCACCTACACATACACATACATTTCTAAGGGGTTTTATGGTGCTCCCTAACCATGAATACTCTTGAATGCCCGTGAATACATTTCCACTATGACACGTGCCAGTTTTCTCCAATTTTAAAAGGGGTGAAATTCTAGATATTAAACCAAAAAAAAGCAATTTAGAATGTTATTATGATCAGATGCTATGATTATTATCTCATTATTCATGTCAAGAGGTTGTACGTGAATTTCTGAAAAATGGTATTTTTATTTATAAAAACTGTCTGTTTCATAAGTCAATTATAGATCTCTTGTATGATAGATAGTCAAGAAATAACTGTAAGATTATGAGAATAATAGCTAGTGAATTAAAACGTCTTTGATTTTCTTCATAGATAAGAACTGCAGTTAAATTGGGACATTTTCATGAACATCGTTATTTTGGTATTTCGTAACCCTGGAAATTTGGGATTCCGCAATTAAAAATTTCTTGTACGGTAAGTATAATACCATGATGTTTATGATCAGTTTTCTGATTATTGATGTATATATTAGGATGACGCAAAAAAACCGCCTTTGTTAATCTCCTATGAAAATATTTTAATTTATCATGTTTTACGAGCCTTCTTCAAAATTCAGATCGCTAAAAAGCTGTATTTGTTAATATTTTTATTCGTGTAGACAATTTTATCGTAACGAGTAGAAAATTAAAAAGAATTTAATTTTGGACTATTTTGGAATTTTTTAAAATCTTGATTGACCTCTAAGAATTTTTCTCTTGAACTGGTTCTTGCAGAGGGCATTAAAACATGAGGAATTAGCATATTTTCATACGAGTCTGTTTTTTGCGACACCCTAATATTTATTCGAGTAATTATACATCTACAGGCATTATAATGTTACAAGATAAAAATTAATATGGAAGACAGACACAAGAATCCACGAATATACTTTAGCGGAGCAGAAAAAAAGAAACGAAAAAGGATCACCTAGAAGTCGTGGCAAAAACTGTCAAACTTGACAAGTTTTTCCCAATCGCAACTTTATGAGATGTAGCAGATGACAGTCCTTCATTGAATTCAGTTCAGACTGCAGAAGAATCAATAAAAACAAAAGAATTGCCAGTTAACACATCCTTACAGCAGTATAAGGTCAGCAAAGATGAAATCAATAACGCAACAGTAGTTTCGAAACACGAAGAGAAAAATGACGATTATAAAACTGACATTGGGCTTTGGGAGAAAATACTTACGGAAGCAATGATAGATTTTTGGATGAAACAAGGATCGGCTGATTTACAACATTGCGAAGACATAGTTCTAAAAAACTGTTCCTTGGCTCAACGACGAGATGATGGTTACGCAGACCGGAAATGCAGTAAAATCTTTTTCAGCGAACACTGCCTAACAAAGACAGACTTGATCGTTCTTACACTATTAGCTGAAGAACGTGAATCTCTTTTCATAGAACATGGATTTTGCGACTGGAGACACGTTTCAGCACGTCTTGCTGAACATGAAAAATCAAAGAATCATATCGATTCAATTGTAGCATATGCGACCCGGGCAAACAATGATGTTTATTTAGATCAGGCACATCAACAACAGGTTGTGGTGATATTTGTTTATTTTGATGCTAAATTCTTGCATGCAACGTGAGCAGATACATGACTTAATTCGAGTTAACAATTTTTCCCATAAGTCGCTAGCCTGCTAATTTTCACCACTATGCGAATTCAGACATGAGCTTATATTGACACTTCTTACGAAGAGTAGCACGATTCAAATTTCTGACGAAAACTAACACGTTTGGATATTCACCGCGAAAACTAGCACGTTTCGGCTTTCGCCGAGAAAACTAGCACATTTCGGCTACCACCGCAAAAAATAGCATGTTTCTACTTCAGTCACGAAAATTTAGCATACTTTTATGAACTTATATAGGTATATACTTATAACATGTATACTTCTTCTGTTACTTTCTTTGGAAGTTTTGTATACTCCTTGTAAATAATTAAGAGAGCAAGAAAGATTTTTACATTTTTCGGGAATTTTTGAAAGGCTGTATTTCAGTGAAAAAAGGCCGTATAGATTCTAAAGAAAGCATTCTGAAGCTGTAAGATTCTGGTTTTGAGATTTTCTACTTGAAATTTTTTCGGAATTATGGTTCTCACGTGATCCTAAAAAATATCGCAAGGAAAAAAGTGTTGAAAATATCTTCGATTTTTTTTCGGTCCACGGGGTTAGCCGATTTGCAGTTTTGTAGGGCTATTAAGAGTACACTGAGGTGAAGAAGTTCTCAAGACCATTAGCTATCCCATAAAAATTATCAAAGATACGGTTGATTCCCAAAAAAACCTGAAACAGACGCTATTTTCGATATTTTTCAAATTGGTGTTGAGGGTGAAAATAATTTATTTTTCTAAAGATATTCAAATGTGCTCGAAGGAAATTTCTTCCAGTTTCCAAAACCGATCTTCAATTTTCTGCACGATCATTTGTCGCTCAGATATCGTCAGTTAATGACAAAAGAATCCTTTTTCATTCAGATTCGGATATCTCCGCGAGAAATTGACGGAGTGAAAATTGTAAAACGTCAAATTAAAGCTAAATAAACGGGCTGTCAAATTTGTACGTGGTGAGGATCACGTGAGAACCGTAACTCCAAAAAATGTTTGATTAAAATATTTCAGAATTAGAATCTTAGAGCTTCAAAATACTTTTTTTAGAATCTATATACGACGATTTTTCACGGAAATACAGCCTTTCAAAAATCACCCAAAAATTAGAAATCTTTCTTGCTCCCTTAATTTTTGCGAAGATTGTATATCTTGCATCTTCAAGGTTAATAATTAATTCATAGATCACAGAAAAGAACTCATACTGGCGTGAGGTATTAAGAAGACTTGTCAGCACCATCAAATTTCTTGCGGAACGTGGTTTGGCTTTCCGTGGCTCTGATGAAATTCTCCGTTCACCCAATAATGAAAATTTTCTTAGGATACTGGAACTACTATCTGAGTATGGCCCTTTTTTGACCGGACACATCAAAAAGTACGGAAATAAGGGATGAGGGCACGTGCGTTGTTTATCCTCAACAATATGTGAAGAAATTATAACTTTGATGGGCGAGAAACTACAGGCAGAGGTAATCACCAAGATCAAAAAGACAAAATACTATTCAATCTCTGTTGATTCATCATCTGATGAAGCGCACATCGATCAATTAACTGTGATTATCAGATACATGGTAGGCTTGAATCCAATTGGACGATTCTTGACTTTTATTCCCAGTTGTGGCCACACACGAGAAAAGATACCGGATGCCCTTCTTCAATTATTAAAAAATCATAGTATTGACATACAAGACTGCCATGGTCAGTCGTACGATACAGCGCCCAACACAAGTGGTAGGTACAAATGCATGCAGGCGAGATTCTCAAAATAGAATAATAATACTGATTATATTCCATGTATGGGACACTTTAAATTTGGTACGCTTTTTAGAAGAGCTTTTTGGGATTTTCACGAGTTCAACTACGGGATATGAGATATTAAGTGCCAACTTATCATCACTCAAAGTATCTCATAGTCTTAAACATTCGAGTAGTACTCGCTGCTCATGTCGTGCCGATGCTACAAAAATTGTGAAAGTTGGATTTGTTTCTATAAGAAATGTGATATGTTCAATTCGGGATGACGGTGAACAGACAAATGTGATTAGAAGTCAAGCCCGAGAACTAGTGAAAAATGGGCTGCGTCAAAATAGCTATCTACGTTACCGTGTGGCATGACATTCTTGAAAGGTTCAATTCAACTATGAAATATATCCCAAGTCCTGCGATTGCCCTACGAATTGCTGTTAATTGTCTCGTATCTTTACAATCATTCGTAAAATCGAAAAGAGAGGCATTTGATACGTACGAAGAAGCTGCAAAAAATTTCTCTGAGATCAGCGACTATGAATCTGGCTGAGTCAAATCAGCGAATTTCTTGGCTCTCAGGGATCGTCGGTACAGCTTTCAGTGAGCGACAAATTTCGTACAGCTGCTTTTCTCCCGGTTACTGCTGAATTGATAAGTGCACTTAGAGACAAAATTTCCTCTTATGAGTTTATTCTTGAGTAATTCAATGTTATTGGCGAGCTGATACTCATGAAATCAGAAGACATCGATTTGAAAGCTAAAAAGCTTGTGGAAACATACCCGAGAGATTTAGTAGCCACTTTAGGGAACGAGCTCGTGCAACTTAAGGATCTTGCAAGTCTCTACACAAAAGGAAAAACCGAATCAACTGAGATGTTTTTGTTCCGCATTATCAAGGGAAACAATCTACAGTCTACGTTTGTCAATCCGGAAATTATTCGACGGTTATACCTGTCGATGATGGTGACGAAACGCACAAGAGAGACATCCTTCTCCAAGATGAAACTGATCAAAAATCGACTTCGGACATGTATGGGAGAAGATCGACTTATTCATTTGGTTCTTCTGAACTCAGAACGAGATATACTGTGCGAACTAGATTTTGAGGATATTATTGCAGTATTTGCAGTACAAACATCTCGTAAAGTGTCATTGAAGTAATATTATTTCATTTTCGGGTTTTATATACTATAGTTATATGTATAACTAACGATAATGTTAAAAAATATAAATATTGTTTCCAATGAATTATACATAATCATGACCTAAGAAGGGGCCCCACATTCTTAATGCGGCTCTGTATATATTATTATATCATCTGCAAAGGCGATTGCTTTTGTGTTACTATGTTTGTTATTTATGTTGTCTAGGTTAGGGATGTCGCATGTATATATGTTGACCAATACTAGTGAATTAACAGTTCCCTTCTGCAATTCCCCTCTATGTAAAAAGTCTCAGACGATAAACTCGTGCCCTCTCATGTCTTGAATTCGTTTAGAGAGATCTCGTCCCATATGTTATAAATCAACGAATCTCGGAATTTTTTTGATTTTAATCTATGAAGTAGCCCATCAAATCAGACTACGTCAAACGCTTTTTCCAAGTCTAGCAACTCTACCCCGACAAACTAACTTTGTTCTACTTTTTCGTTCAAGTCATTGAGTAGTTTGTATGGCGTGCATTGGTGAATGTTTGAATCGAAATCCAAACTGTTCATTTGATATCAGTTTGTTTTTTGGAGCAGGTGGTGATTTTAATTTTAATCATTGCTTTAAATACTTTACTCAGGTATGATGTGAGGTTAATTGGCCTATAGTTTGAGACGTTTATCGGGTCTGTATTTTTCATTAAGGTTGGTAGTACTTTAGCCCTTTTCCACATGGGAAATAGTGGTTGTTGATTGCGTTATTGAAAATAATCACCAAATGGATAGCATTTCGCGAGGGGCTATGCGTTTGAATCATTGAACCCCATCGGTATGAAATCAGAATTGAAATCACGAGAAATCGCATGAATTCGCACGAGATCTTCTGGAATTGACGTTGCGGAAATGTGGTTGAAATCACTTGCAATCAGAATGAAATCCCTCTGCGATGATTGAAATTAGTGTGATATCACTTGAAATTACGTAGAATCCATGACTTTTAAAATCACACAAAGCATCCATGAAATCCGTGGAATCGTGTGAAATCGGCTTCATTCTGAAATAACTCGTACACAGCATACGGTAGTCAATAGCCCCTCGGTAATTCGTCGATGCCTGATGATATGTTGTTTAGTAAAAGTCGTAAAATTTTACCTGTCAAGCGTATGTCGAAGAAGGGGTTCATTATGCCTTGGTCGCAGTCGAGGTCGAAAGTTGGTGTCGAGGCTCGGTTGTTTGATGAGAAGGATGTGATCGTTTTGTTGGTTATCCTGATGTTGAGAAAGTCGCGTTTTATTAGGTCTGCGGTATTAATTATCATTTCCTTAGTGTCTGTGTCATCATTTAGTTATCGTGGCGAATCTATGACTTCGTAAGAAGCTGCTAATATGTTGAGTTTGTCTATTTTAGGAAAAAATTCTTCGGTTTTTCGGAAGTTAATTTGTTTGATTTGTTTAATCTAATAACTTTCAGTCGATTTGTGGAATTTTACGAGTATTGAGGCTTTTAGGATTTTTAAGGTGAATTTGGCATCTACCGTAATTTGTTTGTTTGATAACTCGTCTTGAATATATAATTTATGCAGTAGTTGTACTACAGCTGTTTTAGTTTTCTGTAGTTGTTTGATGTTTTTGTTCAAGTATTTGAAAGTACTATTTTCTGTTTTAAATGTTGGCGTGATATCTTTTATTGCGTTGAGTATTAATTTGGTGATTTGACTCACGTTTTCATCTATTTTTTGAATTAGGAGGTTTTAGATCTCTGGTATCTGCCAGTTAAAAGTGTCATTGAGTTGCTCGGCGAATTTTTCCCAATTAGTTGATTTATAATTAAAGCGTGAGTTTTGTGGTGATATGTACAATAGGCTTTTACCGTCGGCGGTGGATTTACAGTGAAAGATATTGCAGCGCGGTGGCTGTTGTATGGTAGTTTTACATTTGTTTCTATTCGCGTCTGAAATTATTAGTCGTGAATCTATGAGGCAAATATCTAGGTACGTTTGCGCTAGTTTGAAGGTTCGTTCGGCAGGAGGAACCATTTTTGTTTTAAATCAGAGGCTTCGATGTATTTTCAATGATTCAGCTGCTTTTCCCGTTAGTTATCTGCGCGGTCTCCCCGAGAAAAAACGGTTCTATCGCTGTTTGTTGCATATATGCTAATTATATATATTTTTTCCGTACTGGTGGTGTCTAGTTTTATTATACAGTATAGTATTATTTCATTTTTTGATGATGAAGGATAAGTTATTAATTCTCTCTTGTTTTTGATACCGTTTTCGGACGTTGTCTGGGAGGTTGTACTCGGGTCATCCTCTTTGTCTTCGAATTCGAGTTCCATATAGCTCTGGTCATCTTCGTCATCAATTTCTTGTAGTAGATTGTATTTTTCGCGAAAATTTCGCAATTTTCGCTCCTACTTGTCGGCATTTGTTTGTCTCATTTGGGTTCGGTTGTTCCCATGTCATATCTTGTTGGGACATCCCTGGCTTCCCGTCATGAACGGGAGCGTGGCTATTGGCATTTCCCTGCTCTTGCACTTGCGCGCTGATATGTTTCGAGCCACGTATGGGTTTTGCTTTTTGTTCATGCTTTTCAGTTCTTGCTGGTATGACCTGTCTAGTTCGATCGAGTTCAACTTTTCGTAGGGCCGGATGCTGCTTTGGAGTACTGCTTTGGAGTACTGCGGCTGCTGCTAGCGTGGCGTATTTACTGTTGGCATCGGGCGTTTCAGCGGGGCTTCTAGCCGCCATGTTCGTGTCCCTTACGCTCGCGGCAAACCCGGTGTGTCTTATACACTTTTTGATGTTTTCACTTATTGTATTGTTCTTATGTTCTTTATTATTTAACCGCAGCAATAGCTGGTATGTAGGCTTGATTAATTTCAGAACTTTGCTGTGAGATAACAAGAGCAAATTGGACTTGCATGTAAAAAAAAGACCGAAAAATGTGTCAATTTTCGCCAGGATTTCTAAAGTACATTAATACAACGAATATTTCTAAAACTCTTTATTTTTGACATTTAACCAATCAATAATAAGATTGCAAAGCCCGAGCTCTATCGGATTTATAGTTTCGCTGTAATCGATTAGCTAATTTACAAAGACACCCGAGCATCGTACTTTTGAAACTTGAATAAAAACGATTCACACAATTCCGAACGAGTGCTGATTTTTTGACGCATTCTACAGATCTTGAACTTCAACCCCAATCAAAGTTCATTCCACAATGTTGATAAACAAAGGTAGGGAAGGGTTTTTTCCACACGTACATTTTTTTAATTTGTTAATCAAGGTTATAAGTCGGGAGGAAATTAATTTATTGAAATTCTGTAAAAACAGGATCAAAGCTATCAACTGTGCGCATCTTTTGAACCAAGATTCTTGCGATTATCGCGAAAATTTTCTGAAATATTGCATCTCAAAGTGTACCGACCATATTAGGCCAATAAACAATGATAAATAAATTTTGCGCACACGGACGCATTATGTATTCCTTTAATTTTCAATGTACGAAAAGCCATAAACTTTTGGACATTGCTCCTCAATAAAAACAGCCATCGAAATGACTGCGGTCGAGATTGTGATGATTTTTTTAAAATTTGATATGACGAATTGAGAGATGAACAATGACATACACGGTTTCGCTCTTACACCTATATCTCACGCGGATGTGTGGGCATATTGAAAAGTATATTCTAGAAAAAGAACTGAAAGTGTATGTTTTTACTTCATTTATTGAAGTACATTAACAAATATGCTTACACAAATCAATCATCGCGCGATCTTACATAACTTACATTCTAATATGTGATAAATAACATCAACGCTCCAGTTTAGCTTTTTTAAGAGGCCTTTCGCTTTCGTGCTTACTCTCGGTCTCTTCGAGTTCTATATGCACACCTGGTTCCATACAATCTTCGATGGCTTCTAATAACGTATCCGCACCATCGTCCTCCATATCGAAATCTATAAGATCAAATTCGGCATAAGCATTCTCGCATTCCTTCCCATGGCAATGTGTGCAATATTCCGAACATTTCAATCCATGCTTTACACATCTACATGATTTACTGCAATTACAGCTGATTCGCGGAATAAATTGTCCACAACCTGCAGGGTCCTTTATAAAAGCTTGAGCAGTTGCAGAAACGAGAGAGCACCTGAGAACAATGGCATCGCATACGAGTTTTCGAAAAATCTTCCGAATAACTGGATTTTCTTTCTAAACACGCGCTTCAATATAATTCTTTAATAAGAAAATAACCCTGAGTCCATAGACCGACATTGCAGTAAATATGCTGTACAAAAATGAAGGTAACCTTTCTTTTCTGTGTAATTACCGACCGATTTCGCTTGTGAACTGACTATCAGGGTTCTCATACATATATTGTGCTCGCGATCAGCTGACTGGGCTCTATAAACGGACAAAATTCCCGAATGGGAGGAGGGTTTTCGAAAAAATCGAGGTTGCCTTGATAACATTCTTGCGTTAAACTTCGCAATACAAATACACATAAGAAAAACAAGGGCAATCCTCTCCGGAACAAGTGACCTCCTCTGGATCAAATTAAAAACATTCGGTGTCAGTTCCAAGGTCACGAAAATCATCAAAAATGTATATTTTAAGGCCAAAATCAAAATATTGAAAACTAGTATCCTCTCTTCTTCCATCCCTATAACAAAAGGTGTCTTACAAGGAGAAACACTTTCGCCACTCCTGTTCGCCCTCTTCATTTTCGATCTTGAAGAATTGCTGATAAGAAAAAGTGTGAGAGATACATCAGCCGCACACCTGATAGAAATTTTATTACCAGGATATGTTGATAACCTGGAATTCTTAGCTGACTCTTTCTTAAACATACGAAAAATTCTGAAATACTTGTTCGAATACTCTTCTCTAAACAAACTAGTAGTAATTACAAAGAGCACGAAAATCATTTCGTTTCAAAAAGGGGGTCACGGTCGTAAGAAAAAACAAGCTCCGCTGATCTTCGGTTCTGAAGTCATAGACTATGTACAGGAGTATACGTAGCTTGGTGTTACTTTTACGCAAACTACCCTTCATCACCATGCATTGAGTAAACAAACAGCTAATGCAAGAGTAGAATTCTTTTCCACAATTCTCTCATTTTATCACTTAAGATAGATTCCCTAGACTCAATCAAAAAACTACCAAACCAGTGGCATAAACAAGAGGAGAAGGGGGGGGAATGGTGGTCGTATCTCCCTAGAAATCTTTGAAATTGCAATAAATCAAACGTATTTTTGTTCTGCTACCCAACTATCCCTGGGCTAAAATTGTTCAAACCCCACCGAATACAAATCCTGGCTACGCTCCTTTACTAGACTCACTTATTAACTTTATACTCATCTTTGTTGCTTTTGTCTACGTTCTCAATCATATGGGAGACCTTCAGAAAGTCCAAATATCTTTCTTCAAACGACTCCTACTGAAGCTCCTGCTCTGCTCCGCAAATTAAGCGATAAGACTAGAAACCGGCAGACCTCACCTCCCACTTGGAATTTTCAAAATCCTAATAACTGGCTAATCAAGATCTCAACCATGCCTGCCAATAGCTATCCGCGGGTCTGGCTCGCTGAGCTAATTTCTTTACTACCTTATGCCAATGTGACCAAGTACAACCTCTTTGATCGAGAAGCCTTCCTTCTAATCTATAAATAAACGAGGTGTCTACCAAACGCTTGATCCAGGGATATTACTTTCAAGAAAGGAACTCTTCTCGGAGCTTTTTCAAATTGCCTTATCAACTCGGACTGCCTCGCATTTGCTCAGTCATCCTCACTTGTGATATAAGTGACGGTAGACAGAAGTATTTAAATATTAAACTCTGATAGAGAAAATGTCAAATCATAGCTCAAATTCCCCACTAAATTCACACAATTGCAGAATGGTCACCGATGCTCAAGTTTCTCAATTTCTTAGAGCGACCTACTGTCCTAGATGCAACAAAACAGATATTTCTCACAAGTTCATCGAATGTACTATTAAGACAAAATTGCGAATGTAAATCTACCAGTTTTCGCCAAACTCGCATTTAGATATTATCTCAATAACTGAGAAACCTGATAAAATTCGCTAATAAATTCAGCGCATTACTGAAACATATTCTTTTTCAAATTTCATAGTACTTCATTCTAATTCAAACATAGAACCTGCAACTTATCCATTAGACTGATTACTTGATAATGACTGCCTTTGTTAAGTAAAGTAACACTTGTTCATATAAAACAGAACTCAATTGCCAACCTGATTGAAACCCTTCCCGTGAAGAGTAAAGTGCACCCATTTGTTAAAATTATTGCACCGAACTCTCAACCATTTTTAAATGAAAAGATAAAAACATCGATATATTTTTAATTCAGCCTGAAATCATACAGAACTCAGCAAGTCTGAAATGAGGTTCTGGGATATCTTTGATAACTATGTTAGAAAAATTTATTTAAAATTGTATTCCAATCGAACGTATTTAGGAAAAGAAGATATTTTTGAATCCTTTTTTTCTTCAACTTTTTGTGACTTTTAAGTTAGTTTATTCTTAGGCCCAGGAACATACGACTTTTATGATTCTGGAAGATTAATGTTATTGAACCACCTCGATTATTATGTAAACGTTATTGTCTGGTTATGTTGTATTTCATTCAATTTGAACCTGACTTCTGATTTCCATACTGTACTACGATACTAGTAAATGTAAAATCGTATTTCCGTTAACCTCCAACGAATAGGACGGTACCGTAACAGCACGCAATGTTTCAGGAATATTGCAGCGGCGTTGCTGAATCTATTTTACATTGCATTGAAACTGCAACGTTTCCTCAACATCTGCGAAACCTAACTTTGCAGTATTTCAAACGCAAGTACTTGCAATATTGCATAAATATTGCAATGTGTAAGGTTTGTTAAAAATTCTAGCAGCTATATATGCAGCTATATATGAGGCATTCGATGCCAAATCGGACGGTTTTGAATTTTTTTTTAATTTTCGTAATTTTAGGATATTTTTTAGTATGAATCATGAAACTCCTTCAGGTCAATTGTGTGATTTTTTTGATCACTGGTTCAAAAAAACCTCTATTCTCGGTTTTTTGCTCATAACTTCTTCAAAACTGGTCCAAATTCAACGTTTTTTTCTTCCAAAATTGTTGTCCTTCCATATACTTTCAACAACAAAAAATTCGAAATTTCATTATGTGTTATCTCCTAGTTTCAAAATTTCTAGATCGTTTTCTGAAAATCATGCGAATTTTGTTTTTCTTAAAAATTGTCGTGATAAACTACTGTATTTTCCGAAACTTTTAAGCCCGGTCCGATCGTGGGTACTGTACGGCAACTAATTTTGTCCGATTTTTGGTAAATTGAAAAAAAAGTGTACTTATCATCGTCAATTCTAATTTTTGTCACTATATATTATTATTTTTATGACTTTCAAATATGTTTATCAGATTTACACAGTTAGAGGGTTTTTGAAATGTAGTAATCTTTCAAAAAGTAATTTTGACGTGATAATTAAACTTCTACTTTTGTAAAAAAATTCAAAAATTCCTTAACTGAGTAAAATTGTAAAACATACTCGAAAGTACTACAAATAATAATATAGGGAAACGAAAATTAGTATTGATACGGATAAATGAGGGATTTTTTTTTCAAATTTCCAAAAATCGAAAAAAATTAGTTGCCATTTTGAAACTAAGAAATAACGCAGAGAGAAATTTCGAAAAAAAATTCAAATGTTTTTTCGGAAAGTACGTGACAATACAAAAATATTGAAAAAAAAGTTGAATTCAGACCGGGTTTGAAGAAGTTATGAGCAAAAAACTGAAAAAGAGGGTTTTTTGAACCGGTGATGAAAAAAATCTCAAAATTTACGAAATGGAATGGTCAATATATGTATATGTTCGGTATTTTCGTTTTTCTATCTTAGCTATAGCTGAATAATTAGGTACTTAATGAGAATGAAAAAAGATCATCGTACCGATAGTACCTGATTGATTTTCCACACAAGATATGCATCTGATAACCGAGCGGGAATAAACGTTTGCGTTAAATGCGATTGATAGGTAGAACAAACGAGCGTTCTGGGTTCTTCGAGTCCCGCACAAGGTCAAAATCAATAGGATTTGTACTACATATCTTGGGAGGTAAGCGAAATGTAAGGTTCAATACTCGAACCAAAGTTTGAACAATAATTTTTCTAGATTTTTTATAACAAAAAAACTTGTTCATCAAGAAAATATTTGCTTAAACGAAGAGAACATTTTCTTCGCGCAAGGTATTCTTTATTCTCAGGGTAACAAAATATTCTTCAAGCACTATACAAGTACGCTATTTTCTTGAGTCAAGTCAAATTGACTTGAGATTAACAAATTTTTTTTCAGTGTTATTATATGACGAGTGAGAGTAATCTTGCTGATTTATTGCACTGCAATATTTCAGCAATATTATGAATGCAATGCAATGAACGCGAGCATTAGAGATCCCCATAAAAAGCACCTCTGGTGCAAAACCCTTTCGCCTAGTTATATAAATGTGATAGTCACCCACAAACAATACATTCTTATGCCAAGAAAACATTATACACTTATTATTTTATACAAAAATTCCTTCCTCGTAAAAAAAAAAATTCGAAATCAGATGCTATTGCCTAGTACCGATATCACGTTGTCTTTTTTCGAATTGACAATTGGGCTTTTCATAACACGGTATTGACAGCCTTCCTGTCCTGCCACGTAGTACCATAGATATAACGATAGAGGAATGACGCCTCCATGGGTTCGCCCAATTAACATTTTTTTAAAATAATTAAAAAATAAATAAATTTGGTGGTAGTGGTACTAGGCGGGCCTTTTCCAGATAAGTACAATGTTACGGCGGTTGAACCATGTCAATAATTCTAATATATTATATAGTAATGTTTATTTCCCTTGCGGGGTACATTTCGGACTCCCGCTCCGCTCACATTAATCCTTAACTACCTTACGCACTATTTCTATCCTATTTTTTATTCACGCCGTCCTCGAGAGAAAGAGAGCTCCACTCACACCTTCTCCCGCATTCGTTCTTCCTTTCATCCCGGACTTCCGTTTCCGCCGCTCTTGCTCTACCCCTCCCTTTTGCTGCCCTCTACTCTACCACCTCCTCCTCCCTGTACCTTTCCTTTTTCTCCCTTCTCCATCCGTCTATCCTTTCCAACCATTTCTCCCCTAACCCCTCGTCGCCTAACACCTCCCCCCTCGCTTCTTGCCATCCTCTTGCCTCCCCCCAGTCCGTGCACTCTTCCCACACATGCTCCCATGTTTCCTCCGTCATCTCGCACATCCTGCATGACCTCTTTTCTCTCGTCTCCCAATACCTGGTCCCCCTCATCTCCTCCCCCAGCCTATATCTCGCCATCCTCTTCCACCTCCCTTCCTCCCACCCTTTCCTCAGATACCCCGGTATCCCCGCTCCTTTCACGTATCTGTATTCCTTATTTCCTTTCGCCTCTCTGATCCTCGTCCACCTTTCCTCCTCCTGCTTTGTCCTTTCCATCCTCACTAAGTCCTCTCCTCTCATCCCCCCCTCCTCCCATCTCCTCACTACCTCCTCCCCGTCCCATCCTTTTCCCTCGTAGAACTTCCTCCTCTCCTCCTCCCACCCCTCACATCCCCTCTCCATTCTCGCTCTCTTTTTTATTTCTCCCCAGCATCTTCTCGCCAGCTCCCCTCCCCCACCCTCTTCCAACTTCCTCTCATACCCCCATGCCCTCAAGCCTGCTCTCGCCTCCAACGTTTCCCTTTGTATTTCCTCCCTCACTGCATAGCCTGGCACCCTTCTTGACACTCCCAACACCCATCTCAAATACCTATCGTGGATCATTTCCGCCTCTTCTCTTCTTTCCCAGCCCCATATTTCCACCCCATATCCCAGCACCGGCCACACCATTCTATCGAATAACCACAGCCTTCTGCCCCAGTCCTTACCAAACTTCCTCTTTCCTATTCCCCACACCTGCCCCATCGCTTTCGCCGCCTTCTCTACTCTCTCCTCTACATGGTCCTTCTGTCCTCCATCCGCCCGCACCACATACCCTAAATATTTATATTTCTTCACCTCCTCTATCTCCGTCCTCTTCCACCACCATTTCACCTTCTTTTTCCTGCCTCCCCCTACCTTACATCTCATCACCTTCGTCTTCCCCGTGTTCACCTCTAGCCCTTTCCCCTCCAGGTATCTCTCCAATTTCCCTATCATTCCCTTCATCTCCTCTTCCCCTCTCGCCATCAACACCAGGTCGTCCGCATATGCCAGCGAAAACACTTTCTTCCCCCCTTCTAATTCTACCCCCCCCCCCCCCAACATCCCTTTTCTATCTCCTCGTCCAAATCCGCCATCATCAGTATGAACAGGAGTGGGCTCAGTGGGCAACCCTGCCTCACGCCTCTCTCCGTCCAGAACCTTTCCCCCCTTTCCTCCCCCACTCTCACCCTCCCCGTCGTCTCCTTTAGTACCTCCTCGCACCTTTCCACGAGTCCTTCCCTAATCCCCCTTTTCCTCATACTTTCCCTAAGCTTTTCCCTGTCTACAGAGTCGAAGGCCGCTCTCAAGTCTACAAACAGTAGCACCATGTTTATTTTTTTTCCTGCTTCTTTCCCTATTGATCAAGTAGTTCAACACGTAAACGTTATCTATAGTGCCCCTTCCTTCCCTAAACCCTGCCTGGCTCTGTGGCAGCAACTCCTTTTCCTCCACCTCCCTCTTGATCCTATCTCTCAGTACCCCCGTGTATACCTTGTATGCCGTCTGCATCAATGTCACCCCCCTATACTCCTCCACCCTCTCTCCCTTTCCCTTCTTCTCCACCGGCACCACTATCCCCTCCTTCCATCCCTCTGGCCACCCTTCTCCTCTCCATACCTTTCCGCACAACTTCCACAGATTCTCCAACACCTTTTCCCCCCCATACTTCCACACCTCGCTTGGTATCCCGTCCTCCCCCGTCGCCTTCCCATCCTTCAGTTCCCCTACCACTTTTCTCACTTCCTGCATTGTTATCTCCTCCTCTCCCTCCTCACCCTGCTTCCTTACCGCCTCCCCCACCCTCTTCTCGCTCACCCCACCCAGCAGCTCCCTGAAATACTTGTCCCATTCCCTCATACCTATTCTTTTGTTCACCCCTTTCCGTTTCTTCCTCCCCCTGTTTATCACCGTCCATGCCTGGCTCTCCGTCCTTATGGCGTTTATCTCCTTCTCCCATTTCCTCTCTTCCTCTTTTCTCTTTCCTTCGCACAGCCTTTTGTACCGTGTCTTCTCCTCCTTATATTCTCTCTCATTGTTCCCTCCCTTCCTCCCTTCCAGCAGTTTCCTTCTCAGTCTTTCCTTCCCTTCTCTGCATTCCTCGTCCCACCAACCGTTCCTCCGAGCCCTACTTTCTACCTCTTCCGACTTGATTACCGCCTTACCTATTCTTTCCCCTAACTCTCTCCAACCTTCCTCTACCTCCTCCTCGCCCCACCTCCACTCTCCGAACTCCTCTCTAAACCTCGCTGCTCCTTCCTTGTTCCAGCACCCTCTCCTATACCGTTCCTTCCTTTCCCCCTCGCCGCTCCTCCTTCCTTTTCTCTTCTCCTCCGCCTTCACCCATAACACCACCGGCATGTGGTCTGAATCTGTCTTCCCCTCCACTTCTAGCTTTTCTACCTTCTCTACTGTGTTTTCCTCCGCCACCACATAGTCGATTACCGATCTTCCTCTTCCTCCCATGTACGTCCATTCCCCCTCCTCGTCCCCTGGCACTCCACCATTCAGTATCCCCCACCCTCTTTCCCTTATGAACCTTACCCATCTTTTCCCTTCCCCCGTTACCACCTCGTCCTTCGACTTCCTCTCCGCTGTCCCTTCCTTGTCCTCACCTTGCTGCCACCACTGCCGTATTCCCCCTTCCGCCCCGGTTCTCACGTTGAAGTCTCCCCCAAACACCACCATGTCTTCGCTCCTTTCCTCCTCCATCCACCTCTCCATCATACTCATCTTTCTCTCTAGATCCCCCCTCACGTATACTCCAATTATCCTCCACCAGAGCTTTCCCAGCTTTACCCTGCATTCCATCCACCCTTCCTCCTTTTTCCTGAATTCTCCTACTTCCCATCCCTCCTTGACTCCTATCGCCATTCCCCCCTTTGCTCTTCCCCTCCCCCTACTCTTCACCGCCTCCTGTACCTCCCATATGAATCCCTTTTTCCACTTCTCCTTGATTCCTTCCCACCCTCTTATATCCGCCCATGTCTCCGTCATCACCACCACATCCCACCTCCTTAACCCTTCCCAAAACTCCTCGTCCTTGTTTTTCACTCCTGCCACGTTCCAGAACCCTACCTTCGCCGTCTCGTTTCCTCTTCCCCTTCCCCTCCGCCCCGCTTCTTCCCTTCTCCCCCTCCCGTCTCCCCTCTCCTGTCGCCTTGCTATTTCCTTCCTCCCCCCCCCTCCTCGTCCCCTTCCCCCCTCCTTCCTTCCCCCTGTTCCCCCACCCTCTTCTTCCATCCCCCCGTTACCTCGTCCCATATCCTCCACTCATTGTCCACCCACATCTTCATATAGCCTACCCTAGCTATCTTTCCTTTCCTCCTTTCCGCCTCCGCTTCCCTCTCTATCCTCCATTTCGCCTCACGCTCCAAACGCGTCCTGTCGTCCTCCACCCATTCTTTTTCCCCTCTCAGTTTCCCCTTTGCCCTCATCACCTCCGTCTTCTCCGTCCGTCCCTCCATCTCCACCCACACCATTCCTCTACCCTCCCTATTCACTCCACCGATTATCTTCATATCTTTTATCTTTCCTTATATCCCCATCTTCCTCCATAACCTATCTATCTCCTTTCGCCACTCCACCCCCTCCCCCATCCTCACTCCCTTCACTATTACGTTCTTCCTCCTTTTCTCCCTCTCTTCCCTATCCATCCTCAGCTCTAGCTCTTTTATCCTCCTGTCGACCTTCTCGCACTTCTCCTTCTTCGCTGTCTCCCACGCCCCCCCTGCCTCCGCCTCTCCTCCCTTCCCACCTTCCTGAACTTCCTCCATCCTTTTTTCCAGCTTCTCTATCCTGGCTCTCATCTCCTTCCTTTCTCCTTCCCACCTCCTCATCATCTCCTCCCTTTCTTCCCTCGCCTCCCTGACCACCTCCTCTATCTTCCTCCCCCAACCTTCCATCATTTGCTCTACCTTCCGCTCCCACCCTTTTGCCATTTCGTCTACCCTTTTTTCTACGATCTTCCCTTCCCTCCTCATCAGCTCCTCCATTTTCTCCATGATCTTTCCCAGCGCGTCCCCCTCCTCTCCTTTCTTCTCCTGGGTCCTCGACACCACCTTACTCCTCTTAAATACATCCTCTTCCTGCTCCTCCTCCCCCCCCGCTTTTCCCTCCGACGCCAATGCTTTTCTTTTTCCTGCCATGTACTCTACTATGTTACCTTCACTCCCCGACCGTTCCCATACCCGCCTCGACAGGTTCGTCGGTCTCCCTCTCCTCTTCTCCCCGCCCGACTCACCTCTACCCGCCTCGTCACCCATCCTCTCCCTCCCCTTGCCCTGTCTCTCTATCCGTTCTTCTCTTACCGACGTCCCTTCCTTTACCTACACCCGCTATTCCTGCCACCTTCCTTATCTACCCGTCTACCGCAGTTCCTCTGCCTCTCACGCCCGTGCCCACCGCGCTCCTTCCCTACTCTCCGTCCTAACCTCTCAACCTGTTCTGCCCACCTTTCTCGCCTCACTCCACCCGCTTTCGCCCCCCAGCTTCTCCCCTTTTTATCTCCTCCCTTCCCTCTCACCCTCCTCTACTTCCTCCACTACCCCGCTTTCCCTTACCTCGCTATTTCCCGCCGCTACACTCACTTTCTCTTACCCTGCCCCACACTTTGTCTGTCCGCTTCGTCACCGGAAACGGAAGTCCCAATAATTCTAATATAGTGATACGAAATATTGGCCCGCCTAGTACCACCACCACCAAATTTTTTTTTTTTTTTAAATTATTTTTTCAAATCGTTATTTGGGCGAACCAATGGAGGCGTCAGTCTTCTATCGTTATATCTATGGTACTACGTGGCCGGACGGGAAGGCTGTCAATACCGTGTTATGAAAAGCACAATTGTCAATTCGAAAAAAGACAACGTGATATCGGTACTAGGCAATAGCATCTGATTTCGAATTTTCTTTTTTACGAGGAAGGAATTTTTGTATAAAATAATAAGTGTATAATGTTTTCTTGGCATAAGAATGTATTGTTTGTGGGTGACTATAACATTTATATAACTAGGCGAAAGGTTTTTGCACCAGAGGTGCTTTTTATGGGGTACCATGTTATGAAAAGCCCAATTGTCAATTCGAAAAAAGACAACGTGTTATCGGTACTAGGCAATAGCATCTGATTTCGAATCTTTTTTTTTTACGAGGAAGGAATTTTTATATAAAATAATAAGTGTATAATGTTTCCTTGGCATAAGAATGTATTGTTTGTGGGTGACTATAACATTTATATAACTAGGCGAAACGTTTTTGCACCAGAGGTGCTTTTTATGGGGATATCACTACTTTTTGTAGAATTTGATTAATTAAGTAAGTACAATTTTTTATTTGTTCATCAGTTATCAGTTACACTGATTATTAATAATTTCCATCGAAATGTAATAGTAATAAATCTATTATACGTGCGTAAATAATCTTGAAAGTTGTTTCCGTTTGTGGCTAAATACATTAATTTGCAATCTGAATGTAATGCACTCTCTGTTAATGTAATGACTGTAATTGTCTCTATTGCCTGGTACAACTTCTCCTTCTCTACACTCTTTCACAGGATTCGCTAATAAATATTCTCGTGACTTAGCTACTTTAGTTGCTTCTGATTTGCATTGAATCGTTTCAAAAATATTATTTATTTGTCGAATAATAATGGACAGATTATCGGAACAATTTTTTCATACAGAAAATCCTAACCGCAATCTAACCATAAAATCGTACTCCGCGCGCTTTGCGTACCTGTCAAAGCAGAAGACAACCAGCGTAAACAAAGAACGGCGGAACGGCAGTGTCGTAAACGCCAATTACGGGATCGGACCGATCCAACTGACCCGCATAACGAATACTCACGGTATAACTAAAGACTGTAGTAATCATTCAATTCAACCCTGTGTTGTCAAACACTTACAGCTATTTCATAAAAAAAAATATCTTACCGTACCTCAAATGATCTTGTTCCGAATTATACGCACAATTACGACCAAAAATACATTGACACAATAAATCATACCCCAGATGATTGGTATGATACCGTACTGTAGTTGGTGAAAATAAAGAGCTAACCAAAGCGCCATCTGGCTACGTCCATACTTGGTAGGTCTCTTCTCTCTACCTGGCGAAAGCCACTCTATACTCTTATACCCATAGGTTTCGTGTCACAGTGAGTGACGTCACTGACTGACGGAGACGACGAAAATGCAATCTCGTCGAAGACACGTATAAATTACTTGCATCGAAACCTTCGAATAATAATATCACAGCTCTACGTCCACCGATTTGATCGCAATAGGGCTTAAATTAAAGCTCTCCTTTGTCACATCCTGCAATAAATATGACAATTTCGTATTTATAGCGAGACGGAAGAAATTAACGATCATAAATTTCCTTAACGGTCACTCAGTTGCCGTTCGGGTATATAAGACCGTTCGGGTATATGAGAAAGACTCTGTCAGAGTCTCGCGCGGCGAATGCGAAATTTTGTATTATTTTTTATATAACTAGGCGCGAGACTCTACCGAGTCTCTTGATATTGCTCCAGTGTCTCATACATGTTGCAGGGATATTTCGCAGGTTATCGCAACGTTGAGCCTATTGAATGTAAAGTTGCTGCAATCTTACTGCAATATTCCGGTGCTGTTAGGGTATTGTGTGTTATACTCGGCATTTTATTTGCGTCTTCATCTCTGGCATAGACAATGGTGTCGGGAAATCTGTCCGCGATACATTGTGCCATTATTATGGATACATTATATTGAACTTATGCCCAATGTCTTCAAAACAGACCTCAGTATACTTGGCAGACTACTGCAACCAATTTGAAAATAAATGTACCCAATAATTTGGAAATCATTTGGACAAATTTGGAAAACCATTCGCGTAATTTGGAAACAAATGGATAATGAATAATCAATGAAAATTTACTAAACGTATAGTTAGCAAACAAGTTGACCGATTTCATTTTTTTTTTCTCCAGATCGATGCTAAATAATTTGGAAAATCGATTTCCAAGTATTTCCAAATTTGGAAACTAATTTTTAAGGATTTATTTACAAAATAATAATTAAGCACCGCCCCCCCCCCCCCCCCCTCCTGCCGCCCGCCCTCTGGCGGGCTGCGCTGCCCTCCGCCATGACAGTTTCGTCATTCTGCGTCTTTCGTGTGATTGATAATTTTGGAGTAGTAAGATTCAGCTGATAAAAATATTCTTCATTTGAAGAATGTACATTCTTACTTGAAGTTTTGCTCATGAACTAGAAAGGTCAGCCTTGAATGCCATACGTTGACGTATTCACGTTGCACTACATCAACCTGTATCATCTTCATTTCGGAGCAGATCTTTGCCTCATGCAGGGCGAAATAGACAAGAATCAAGCCCGAAGCAATTTGTAGAACAATTGTGCCGAGGACTTCTGAAAAGGTGAAATAATTCGTGGCCGTACTTTTATGTACCCATGCTGGTTGTTCAAGCCCGTCTGTAATGTACTTAGTCAACGTCATGAATAAAATTTCTCCGACGTTCTGCTTCTCAAAGGCTTCTTACAAGGTAACTTTTTTTCCCCTTTCGAGACTTGAAATATTAAAATGAATTTCATTGATATAGTTCGATATTTTTTCATTAGCAGGGCCCTTTTATTAATCTCCCAACAGCCTCAGATACAGAATTATCCGCATATAATGCGACTAGTTACGGAATGACATTCCAACAGCAACAATTATTTCTTCAGTGACAGATGAAGTGTCAGCAGCAACTCCCTCGAATAATTCCAGTACAATCCTTCGAGTATTCCAGTCCATATTGGAGATGTAGTGAATTCTTCAAATAACCGATGGGAGCAGCCACCCCTGACGCATTAGGGGTGGCTACCGCCTTGGGCAAACTCAAGGATACAAAGTCCTGCTGGTGCAATCTATTCAGGTTAGACATTAAATATTCTTATATTTTATTCATCATTGAATCTGATAAGCTGTGCGGATCCAAGATTTTGCTGAAACCTCTAGAGATGTTTACTCGGGTCAAACAGTGAAACCCATGCCGTTCAGTTCAATTTCATGAGCCTCTCTATTACAAGATGTTCACACTAACTATATGATGCCACCGGTTGATGATAAGTCTGACCCTAACTAAAAATTTTCATGTTGGAACCCATGGTCGGAAATTTGATGTTACCTTGGTAAGAGGGGTTGAAAGAATTCAGAGAACTGCAATGCCTGCCTACAGGCATTGCGAAATTGTCAAGGATTTATTAATTATCTAAGTGTTATTCACCTACTGACAACGCAACGAATTCAGAAGAGTAAATAAGACTCGCAGTGTTGAAAACATCACAGAAAATCAGTCTTTTCGTCGTTCAATTTAACAAAGGAAAGCTAAGTCACATCATAACATTCCCCCGACGCGATGATTCACGTTTCGATTTGTTGCGTTGTAAATAAATAGTTAAATTACCTTTAGATTATTTACAAATCCTTAATCATTTCGTCGTGCCTGTAGACAAGCATTGACTGGAAACTTTCAACTCCTCTTATCAAGGTAAGGTCAATTTTCCAACCATGAGTTTCTGTATCAAAAATGTTGATGTTGCACCTTCATTTATGATTCTGTTGAGTGCCTTATCGGCAACTTGCAACAATTTAATAAATTTCATTCGATAAAACCTCTTCACTTCTTTTATTCTCTTCTCCAAAATAATATATGATTATTGAAAGTGAAGACTTCGATATTGATCATTCCTAGTAAAAGATTGTATTTACCGCTTATGACTGCTTCGACTTTTCAGACCCCGGAAGCAACTTATCAATTATTCTTTCTCATCGACAATTATTGTATTTATATACGTTCGATGCGCTGGGGTTCGCGTTACCATGAGGGCGAGGCAGCTTCTGGGATACTGAGTGTTGGCCTTGGTCACTCAGATCTTCGAGAAAGGCTCTCTGGATCTCTCAGGTGAAAACTATTTGGTTCATCAAATATATAGACATAAGTACAATGTGTGGATGGAAGAAGGAATAATCAGTAAGCTTTTTTCAGGAGTTCCAGAAACCATCAAAATCATGATATAATGATTTTTTCATATGACTCAGATAATCAGGGATGATAGATAAGTTTACTATGGCCAAGATCCAGACCTGTCAATTGTATATCGAATTACTCATCGAATTTTTTCCCCCCGAACAAATGACCAAATTTTGTATCAAAGTCTTCAGTTAATTATGTAAAAAATGAATACACATGAATATAAATAATAACTTGATAATTTAATGGGTAGAATTCATTGTCACTACAACCAAGTAAAATTGAAGCGTTGATTGATTAGGAATTTGTCATTTGCGAAATTGGTTACCATCGTTTGAACTGTGATAAATAGGGAAACAAATTCTTTACTTGAATAATTAGAAACTTTATTTTATTCATTATATTTCAAGATTATTAGCAATTGGTTTACATTTCCGTAAAATCTAACCTTACTCGATACATTTTTTTATATATTATTTTATTCCGATTAATGAAATGTAGACGTTTACGCAAATTATGCCTTATTATACTAAGAGATAATTATTTTATTTTATTTTTTTTGAAAAAATCGGTGAACGTATGATATAACAAAATATGAAAAAATCCATTTTCAAGTGTGGGCTTTTTTTCTTGAAAATCAGTTGAGGTTGGCTGTGACAACAGTCTTTTCACCCCTCCTACGCACTTTTCTATACTTCTTGCATTATCACGTAATTTGACCAATCAGATGCTGCATTTTATACCCTTTTGGAAAGTATAGAAAAGTGTGGCAGCAATGAAGAGGCCTACAAATTCCGTACAGCGGATTCGTAGAATTATTCGTAAAAGCTGCAACGAGTTTTATTCTCGAGTACATTTAGAGAAAGGACATCATGGGATCCAAAAAAAAGGTTCATTTTTTCTCCCATTATAAATTGTCATCTCTGTATGAATACTATCTTATACATCGCTAAATATAACTTTGCTAAAATTTAACCAAAAAAATACAAGACGTAAAATGTTAATGAAAAAATTTCTTATAAGTTTCATGGCATTTTTTTTGTTTCCCTAGGGTTTTCGTACACAAGTGGGCCGAAGACCGAATGTCGGACAGGAAGAAATTATTAAATTAATTGAAAAATATATCAATCATTTTACGACGAACAATTTTCCACCATTAAGGGATAATTTATGGACACAAATGAGTCGAGATCTAGATGGAAGGTGGATACCTCGTTCCGTATACACATATATCAGGACTGACAAACGAGGTGATCTCACAGCAGCCCGACGAAACCAAGGTATATTAATTTCTCCCAAATCAAAGCCTCACCTCATTGACGAAGTCTCAGAATCTGATGTGGAAGGAAGCTGTGATTCAGATGTGGACAATGATTATATTGCTGACTATCTATACAATGAACAAAATCTGGAAACGTTTGATTTATTGATTTCAAATGAAGAGTGGACTTTAATCAAACCAGATGATACCACAGATAGACTAAAAAAACGATTGAAAAAGAAAACCTGGGCAGCCGTCATTACAAAGGCATTCTGGAAGAGGTACAAATTCAGCTGTGCATTTTTAGGAAAGTGGTCTTCCATATGTGCTGATTTCAATCCCCAAGAAAACGAATATTTCTTGAAGTTTGTGGCCTATTGCAAAGATAGTAAAGACTGTCAAAATATCATGATTGGTACAGCAAATGAAGAACCTAGTAACAAGGGACTTAGACTAACAATCCAAACTCGTGATACTCGTGGAAAGTACCATAGAGAAATGAAGCGTCCTCTTAATGGTGCAGAACGGAAGCAAGTAGGATTGAAATTGCGAAAACAAAATGCTGCCAACTACCAGGAGGAATTGCTGAGAAATGATATGGAGTTTGGAGATGATATTCCACATTTTATTCAGAAAAATCGAATTTACAGACAAGTCAAAATGGAAATGAATAAAGAAAAGGCAGGTATGAAACCTAAAGAAAAATTGGATGTGATTAAATGTTTCCAAAAGATGACTACTGATCCTCGTTACGTAAATAATATACACAACGTAGGCTGCATTAGGTTCTATGTTTGGTACTGCACCCAAGAACAATTACATGTTTTCAAAGAATACGTTAGAGTCTTAAGAAATCAATCGCAGATCTCTATTGATGCCACAGGTCGAGTGGTCAGAAAATTTGAAATTTGTCCAGGAAAGATGACTGGCCATGTATTTTTATATACTGTGACCATCAACTTCGAGGGGAAAACGATCTGTGTTTACCAAATGGTGACGGAAATTCATACGCAAGAATTTATTGAAAATTGGCTCAAATTTTGGGTACGGCTTGGTGCTCCAACTCCAGGTGAGGCAGTTTCTGACTACGAACGTGCAATACCAATGTCTTGTTGCTTAACATTCAATAATATGAATTTAAAAGACTATGTCGATGCTTGTTTTTTGTGGGCTACAGCAGAACCAAAAAAGACACTTCGACCAGCAAAAACTTTGATTCGAATAGACGTCGCTCACCTCATGTCTCTTGTATCCAAATGGAAATGTTTGATACACAAAGACCATCCATATATAAAGAATTTCTTTATTCGTTGTGTCGCGTTAATGGTAGATTCTGCAGGTATAGAAGAATTTGAACGATTATTTCTTTTCACTTGCATTGTTGCACTGCAACCTTATGAAGACACTATAGTTTCAACATCTAAGATCCAGATAACAGTTTTAGATGCTCGAAAAGAACTGGAAAACTCTATGAGCGTTCGAAAAGCAACTATTGAAAGTCTCGAAGCTTCAATGACACATTATCAGGAAATCAAGGGTGATGAGATTCCATCGTTTGATGAAGGTGACAGTGGAACACTAACACATCAATTTATCAAAAAATTGATAGCATCAGCAGCAACTTGTAACTCTGAAGCGTCAGAGGTATCAGTGAACGCTTTCTACTTACCGGATTTCATCAGAGAATTAGAGCGAATTGGAAAAGAGTTCCCACTGTGGACCGCTGCCGCGATTGCTGGTGATAAAAAGCATGCTTCAACTGCATATCAAGAGGGTTATTTTGCACACATGCGAGCCCGAATTTTTCAATTCACGCACTTACCATGCTCAGCGCCTCGATTTGTGATTGAGCACTTGGATAATCTGAAGAGTGGTAGTAATCTCTTTGCTGCAAAATTAAAACATTTCAATCATCAACAGAAACTCTTGACTCCTCAAACTCAGCACGAAGAAACTGTTCAAATCAATATAGATGTGAAGGGTAGCTCAGATCCTCGACCAAACAGGATCCAGTTGACTGATGATTCTGACTTATTAGCTTATGAAAAATGGAAAGGGCTTAAAAATGAACAAGTTTTCATTGTGGAGAATGGAAGTTCTGATGATGAATCAATAACGAAGAACAATTTGACCACACCAAACGAACAATTTCCGATCCATGACACCTCATCTATTCTTTCTCAAATTCTTGATTATGAGGCACTAAAGAATGATTTTGTTGACGACAATCTCAACTCTATGGTGAATGAGACCGTAGAGTGTCAAGTAATGAAGGATAAACCATCAAATTGTGGAGAGGACCATTTGGACATTCATGTCAACAACTCAGAACAACATACAAAATTGAACTCCGAAGAATCAAAACCTTCTCACTCACTATCATACGTTGCACTTGGCATGCATCCAGGATTTACAAGTACACCAATGGGTGATCATTCATATGCGATGCTCGTGTCAAGTGATGAGAAATTATCAGAAACTACTGATAATTTGAACAAGAAACGTGATCTACAAGTTTATCAAAAAATTTTGAAAAATAGTCCAAGAACTGCAGAAAACTCTACACCACATGCACAAAGCTTTGTATCTGAAATTGTTGAAAAACAAATGAAAGAAAACCCTGTTGATCAAAACCGTGTTGATGATGATGTGCATTCTGTTGAGTCATATTTAGCGAGTGACGAATGCAATCAAAGAGCTAAAGAACAACAAATGGCACCGGTGAAAAAAAAGACGACACGCATTGTACAAGCTCAAAGAATCATCAAACCAAAAGGATTCTACTTTCAACCCCTTCCAGAAATCAAAATTTTGAATGAAAGAAAGTCATCGCGGCGACAGGGCTTTCTGTTAGTTAATGGACTAATCAGCAAAACAATAAAAATAAATTATTCTCAATTTTCATGGAATTTCGACATAAAAGAATCCGCAAAAACGAACGTACAGTATAATAATATTAAAGTTCTGGTGAAAAATACCTGTGGCTTTGATTCCTTAGTTCATATTATACAATTCAGTGCGCTAGATAACCCTACCTATGATTCATTTATACAAAATTCGAAGAATCATACTCTACAATTTGTTACCAATTTTTTGAAACAAGGACCAAGTGAACAAATTTGTTATGAACGTTTGAAGATTCTCAATGAATTCTACCCAATCGTAAGGAATGGTAACTTGACGTCTTTGTTTCCTTATGAGATGGACACAGAAGATTTCATCACCCGTATATGGAAAAATTTATTCAATAACGAGCCTAGTCAATATAAAACTTATCAGTGTAGCAATGTCCACTGTATTCAAAAAGCAACAGCAGAAGTATCATTTCTGCCGATCAATGAGAAAATTGTAAAGCAAAACGGATATCAAGCATTGCAAGAAGCAGTTCTCTATCAGGCTCATGTGTCCGGTATAAAATGTCGACAGCCAGGGTGCACAGGATTTATTGAAGAGGAAAATCAATTGAATATTCATGTGTGTATAGAACTCGATGTGAGAAGGTCTGACATGCAAGAAACAATAGAATGCCGTTTAAAGGATTTTCCCATCTCTCTAGAGCTGGGCATGAAATATCGGTAAATTAAATTTACTTATGAATGTCTTGAATTTTTTGAATTGCAATATTAGAATGTTTAAATATTTATTATCATGTGGAATTTTCAAATTTCAGACTAGTTGGTATCATTCATCATTACTCCAGCCATTATATCGCCTATTGCAAGCGAGCCTCAGGATCATGGTTATGCTGTAATGACTTGAAGCAAAAAATTGATAACGCTAAAGAAACTACCCTTGTGAAGCCCCATATTGCAATTTATGTCCGTGAGTGACCAAATTTCTTTGCAAGGTATGTAAATTAACAGAAAACTTCTATTCTACTGCACACTGCACACTAATTTTACTCGGAACATCAAATTACTCTCAATTGCTCGATTAATTTTCTTCCAAATAAAAGCGTTTGATTTTATTATGTTTGCTATATTTCTTACTAAGTTTGATCAAACAGATGAACTCTATTAAACATGATAACTTACCCATTAGTTCATTATTCAGATTTTTTTCATTTTGTAGTTCAAAGAATCGGCATATTTCGATTCATCCATAATTTGATGTGATGAATATAATAGGATAATTAGTTAGTTGATTGTTTTTTTTTTATCTTAGACTCAACCTGAAGTACGAATGATTAACAAAAAATCTTAGAAAACATCTGGAGCATAATACAAGCAAAGCGACGATTTGCAGAGGTCAAACTGAGGTAAAATAAACAGCTTACAAACGCTCCTGTACTTGGTAAGATAAATAGTATATTGTGCACCGAGAGCGAAAATAGGCGTTTGCGCGTCGCGTATAAAATTGAGAACATCGAGGCAAAGCTGAGGCGTAGCAGGGTTTTCAACTTTATACAAGGCGCAACACCCGTTTTTTCTCGAGCTTCGTGTTCTATTTTCTTCAACAACACTCGCGTTCGCTCGCTCAAGAGCGTTTTGCGCTGCGCTGTTGAAGAAATGGTATATTTTGTAACGAGTGCGGAAAGTTGGCAATTCCTACGAGTGTGAAAGTTGTGGTACGAACCAAAGGCGAGTGCTGCATTCACATGATTCTGAAATCGCCAACCCGCACTCGTCGCACACGATACTTTTTCTAATTACTGCGATGGGAACGCGGGTTCGGAGCGAGTTGAAAGACTTACGGAGGGGGCGGGGAGGTTAATTCGATATAAAAAAAAGCATATTTTCGATAATTTATTTGGACGACAGAGTTATATATTTATTTCTATAATTACTATATGATAAAGTAACATTTAAAGAATATGGTGTGAAATTTTCATGAATAAATATCAAGAAATGAGCCATTGACAGCGAATCTCCGCAGACGTCTTGAAAAAAAGTTTTATTGTGGTGCCACTCATAACTCATCACCAGATCATCTGAAATCAAAAAACCAAAATAATTTTTTTTAATTATCGCAAAATACTGATGAATTTGTTTGAGATAGACCAAAACAACTTGTACCCGGTGGTCAAAAACCACAAAAAATAATTTAAAGTCCCAGTCTGTCCTGCTTGTAAAGCTGTATTAAAAATTGTATTAATTACAGACAAAACTTTTTCGTTGAATTTCAAGTTCACGCGAAAATTGTTATTTAACAACGGTTGAGTATTTTTATTTGTTGTTCCACCAGGCGACTAGCTTCTACGAACTACACACTTATTTTTATCGAACATCTATTTAAAAATTGTATTTTTCGGACAGATTATCTTTGTATTCGAGTCACCCTACGAGCCTGACGACAAGGAAATGGCATTCACCTTTTTAGACACGGAGATGGCGTCCGTGACATGGCCTTTTCCGTCGAAGACATCGACACCATCGTCAAGGTGAGCTATCCAACCTATCCAATATATCAACCTTGTGTAAACTTTTTTTAAAAACTTGATAATAGATCGTGGAGCTACCATCGTGCGCGACATGTGGGAGGAGCGGAACAAAAGCGGCTTCATCCGGTTTGCCATCTTACAGATTGTAAGCCCGATTACTCGCAAATATTTCGAAACGTAGATTTTATGATGAAAAGTCATACGCGAGGACAGCTTTTACGAAAGCTTTGCAAAAAACATAATGTTTGGATAACGTCAGCCAAGTATTTCGGCTATTATAACACAAGATGTGCATATGAGCCATCTAAAGGGAAACTATTTGAAATATTTCAGTCAAATTTGAGGTTTCTTTTTTTTTTTAGCTGTATCCAGTAACGTTTCGTTGTTTCCCTGACTAGCATAAATTAATTAACATAAGTTCATAGGAATTTAATTTTTACGTATTGTTAGGCCACCGATTGAGCTAAACTTTGTAGATCATGTAGTTGGAAATCAACCAGTATATTAAAATGGTATATTTATGAAACTCAGCTTGGTAATAAATTTGGCGACTTCGTACCTATCTGATGAACGTTAATCATTATTTATTGTAATCATCCTTTAGGTACGAGCAGTATCTACAATTCCATAGATCCATACAATTCCAATTCCATAGATCCATACAATTTCAATTCCATAGATTTTGGTCAGTGGACGACAATCAGTTACTTACGGAATTTTCTGCAATCCAAGATGCACGAAGATATATATTGTATATATATTTTTTCATTAACATTTAACGTCTTGTATTTTTTTCATTAACATTTTACGTCTTGTATTTTTTTGGTTAAATTTTAGCAAAGTTATATTTAGCGATGTATAAGATAGTATTCATACAGAGATGACAATTTATAATGGGAGAAAAAATGAACCTTTTTTTTGGATCCCATGATGTCCTTTCTCTAAATGTACTTGAGAATAAAACTCGTTGCAGCTTTTGCGAATAATTCTACGAATCCGCTGTACGGAATTTGTAGGCCTCTTCATTGCTGCCACACTTTTCTATACTTTCCAAAAGGGTATAAAATGCAGCATCTGATTGGTCAAATTACGTGATAATGCAAGAAGTATAGAAAAGTGCGTAGGAGGGGTGAAAAGACTGTTGTCACAGCCAACCTCAACTGATTTTCAAGAAAAATTGTACTTATGTCTATATATTTGATGAACCAAATAGTTTTCACCTGAGAGATCCAGAGAGCCTTTCTCGAAGATCTGAGTGACCAAGGCCAACACTCAGTATCCCAGAAGCTGCCTCGCCCTCATGGTAACGCGAACCCCAGCGCATCGAACGTATATAAATACAATAATTGTCGATGAGAAAGAATAATTGATAAGTTGCTTCCGGGGTCTGAAAAGTCGAAGCAGTCATAAGCGGTAAATACAATCTTTTACTAGGAATGATCAATATCGAAGTCTTCACTTTCAATAATCATATATTATTTTGGAGAAGAGAATAAAAGAAGTGAAGAGGTTTTATCGAATGAAATTTATTAAATTGTTGCAAGTTGCCGATAAGGCACTCAACAGAATCATAAATGAAGGTGCAACATCAACATTTTTGATACAGAAACTCATGGTTGGAAAATTGACCTTACCTTGATAAGAGGAGTTGAAAGTTTCCAGTCAATGCTTGTCTACAGGCACGACGAAATGATTAAGGATTTGTAAATAATCTAAAGGTAATTTAACTATTTATTTACAACGCAACAAATCGAAACGTGAATCATCGCGTCGGGGGAATGTTATGATGTGACTTAGCTTTCCTTTGTTAAATTGAACGACGAAAAGACTGATTTTCTGTGATGTTTTCAACACTGCGAGTCTTATTTACTCTTCTGAATTCGTTGCGTTGTCAGTAGGTGAATAACACTTAGATAATTAATAAATCCTTGACAATTTCGCAATGCCTGTAGGCAGGCATTGCAGTTCTCTGAATTCTTTCAACCCCTCTTACCAAGGTAACATCAAATTTCCGACCATGGGTTCCAACATGAAAATTTTTAGTTAGGGTCAGACTTATCATCAACCGGTGGCATCATATAGTTAGTGTGAACATCTTGTAATAGAGAGGCTCATGAAATTGAACTGAACGGCATGGGTTTCACTGTTTGACCCGAGTAAACATCTCTAGAGGTTTCAGCAAAATCTTGGATCCGCACAGCTTATCAGATTCAATGATGAATAAAATATAAGAATATTTAATGTCTAACCTGAATAGATTGCACCAGCAGGACTTTGTATCCTTGAGTTTGCCCAAGGCGGTAGCCACCCCTAATGCGTCAGGGGTGGCTGCTCCCATCGGTTATTTGAAGAATTCACTACATCTCCAATATGGACTGGAATACTCGAAGGATTGTACTGGAATTATTCGAGGGAGTTGCTGCTGACACTTCATCTGTCACTGAAGAAATAATTGTTGCTGTTGGAATGTCATTCCGTAACTAGTCGCATTATATGCGGATAATTCTGTATCTGAGGCTGTTGGGAGATTAATAAAAGGGCCCTGCTAATGAAAAAATATCGAACTATATCAATGAAATTCATTTTAATATTTCAAGTCTCGAAAGGGGAAAAAAAGTTACCTTGTAAGAAGCCTTTGAGAAGCAGAACGTCGGAGAAATTTTATTCATGACGTTGACTAAGTACATTACAGACGGGCTTGAACAACCAGCATGGGTACATAAAAGTACGGCCACGAATTATTTCACCTTTTCAGAAGTCCTCGGCACAATTGTTCTACAAATTGCTTCGGGCTTGATTCTTGTCTATTTCGCCCTGCATGAGGCAAAGATCTGCTTCGAAATGAAGATGATACAGGTTGATGTAGTGCAACGTGAATACGTCAACGTATGGCATTCAAGGCTGACCTTTCTAGTTCATGAGCAAAACTTCAAGTAAGAATGTACATTCTTCAAATGAAGAATATTTTTATCAGCTGAATCTTACTACTCCAAAATTATCAATCACACGAAAGACGCAGAATGACGAAACTGTCATGGCGGAGGGCAGCGCAGCCCGCCAGAGGGCGGGCGGCAGGAGGGGGGGGGGGGGGGGGGGCGGTGCTTAATTATTATTTTGTAAATAAATCCTTAAAAATTAGTTTCCAAATTTGGAAATACTTGGAAATCGATTTTCCAAATTATTTAGCATCGATCTGGAGAAAAAAAAAATGAAATCGGTCAACTTGTTTGCTAACTATACGTTTAGTAAATTTTCATTGATTATTCATTATCCATTTGTTTCCAAATTACGCGAATGGTTTTCCAAATTTGTCCAAATGATTTCCAAATTATTGGGTACATTTATTTTCAAATTGGTTGCAGTAGTCTGCCAAGTATACTGAGGTCGAATTCCTTTCTTTCTCGCCCAAAACTGTGAACCCAGTGCCTCTTCTAGTATAGTTATATTTCAGTGGTGCCAGCCATAGTACGCATAGGCGTACGTACACGATATATTTTCTTGGAACGGTTAGTATCCAAGTATCCGCGATTTCATGCCGTGCCCTTGTGTGTCATTGGCACATCAGATACAATCTGTGCTGCCAAAAACGGGACCGCACGTGTACCACTACAATCGAGCAGCGCCATATTGAATTTAGCGCAGATCGTTCGGCTCGCTACGGAATCATAGACTTACAGAAAATAGTCTGAGCAAGCCGGGCATTTGGCTTGTCCCCTGAACGTCCAAAGTTATATTCCGTCTCGTTCTCGATATTACTATGTATTTCCACTCTGGCCCGCTAGATGTCGCAACGTTCAGCGAAACTAAAAAGGCGGCGAGGGACTGCTATCCGCGCGCAGCCATCCTCATATCGCTTCGTTGTGCGCGATATGAAGATGGCTGAATGTGAGAGGTTACATGGGTTACACCTTGGCGAGACAGTACGCTTAATAAAAATCAAACACATTAAAAAAGAATGCGTGCTGGGATTAGAAAAATGTCGAAAAGCAAAATCGACCTCGAGCAGTTACGCGCGAAAGTACGAAAAATGCAGCATGATATGGCAGGGCTAACGCCGTTACTCTAGGACGACGACTCGTCCGATAGCCTTTCCGAAGAATTCACGTCGTCGTCAGTGTTGGCTTTTCAAGTATTAACAACGGAGGATAGAAACAAAGGTAAATTGAGAATATATTCGACAATTCGACCGAGCTAGGCGAATCATTTGTTTCCAATCCTCTTACCCTTCTCCTCCCGCCGCCCTTTGCCACGTGTTACGTTATTTGTTACAGAGTGGCGATGTTACGCGGGCCGCCATCTTTCTGGCAAAACCGAGGTATACATATAAATATCTGTATATGTATGTAACGTAGGCTTTTGTTATAATAATAACAGAGTGTCCAATGCACATATGCGTACATGTATATACATGCATTGATATTGTGTGTTGAGACTAATGCGAGAGGTTTTTCTTCTCAGCAAATTCAACAAATAATCTAACAAGTCGCTGCCTTATTGGCAGAGCCATGTTATATGTATACTATATTTATACTATTTATGTAGACGCCACAGGCTCGTGTTATGATAATAACAAGAGTGTTCAATAAAAATATATTGCGACTAATACGAGGGGTGCCCTTTCTCAGAAAATGCTGCGAATAATCAGCAAATCAGCCCAAAAAAGACAACTGTAAATCCTGAGGTGCTCGAAATTCTCGGAATAGATGCAAGCAAGGATAAGGGCGAGGTCACTCCGATCGATGAGGACGTTGTAAAAATATGGAAGGAGCTGATCAATAAAGGGCTGCCAAAGGAGGAAAAGGGAGAACTATTAGAGGAATATAAAACGACACCAGAGCTCGAGGCAAAAAAGTTGAACGCAGAAAATCTCGCGTCCCTTGCGCCTAGAAATGCAAAAAAGGATTCATATTGGGCAGAGATCCAGAACCTAATAGGATCTTCGTTGGCGGCCATTGGGTCTACACTTTCACTGTTAATGCGAGAGGACGAATGCGATAATCTCGAGCTGGTGAAGGTAATCAGTAATACAGCAAAGATGAATATTGCTGTATACCATGTCATCTCTATGTCTAGAAGGGCCAATATCTTTATTCCGGACTTGTCACCGCAAGTCGCTGCGCTGATAAAAAAGGCGGAGATGGATGAAACGCTCTACGGTAATAACGTTCGTGAGCGAATCAAAGAATCAAAGGCCCTAACCAGGTTGAGCCAGAACATTGAGCAAAAGCCGACTCCGAACTCGTTTAGGAAGCCTTTTTTATTTAAGGGCACGTCGCAGAAGAAGCCATTTTCTACGCACACGGGCAGCTACCAAAACAGGACACAGTCAGGACCATCCCCGTCCTGCAAGCACGAACAACAATATCAAGAGACTCGGTAGAGTCTCGCGCCTAGTTATATAAAAAAAAAAAAAAATTCGCACTCGCCGCGCAAGACTCTGACAGAGTCTCTAGACCCGAACGGTAACTGAGTGACCGTTAAGGAAATTTATGATCGTTAATTTCTTCCGTCTCGCTATAAATACAGAATTGTAATATTTATTGCAGGATGTGGCAAAAGAGAGCTTTAATTTAAGCCCTATTGCGATCAAATCGTTGGACGTAGAGCTGAGATATTATTATTCGAAGGTTTCGATGCAAGTAATTTATACGTGTCTTCGACGAGATTGCATTTTCGTCGTCTCCGTCAGTCAGTGACGTCACTCACTGTGGCAAGAAACCTATGGGTATATCGAGTATAGAGTGGCTTTCGCTAGGGAGAGAGAAGAGACCTATCAAGTATGGACGTAGCCAGATGGCGCTTTGGTTAGCTCTTTATTTTCACCAACTACAGTAAGGTATCATACCAATCATCTGGGGTATGATTTATTGTGTCAATGTATTTTTGGTCGTAATTGTGCGTAAAATTCGGAACAAGATCATTTGAGGTACGGTAAGATGTTTTTTTTTATGAGACAACTGCAAGTGTTTGGCAACACAGGGTTGACTTGAATGATTACTACAGTCTTTAGTTATACCGTGAGTATTCGTTATGCGGGTCAGTTGGATCGGTCCGATCCCGAATTTGGTGTTTACGGCATTGCCGTTCTTTGTTCACGCTGGTTGTCTTCTGCTTTGACAGGTAGGCAAAGCGCGCGGAGTACGATTTTATGGTTAGATTGCGGTTAGGATTTTCTGTATGAAAAAATTGTTACGATAATCTGTCCATTATTATTAGGCAAATAAATAATATTTTTGAAACGATTCAATGCAAATCAGAAGCAACTAAAGTAGCTAAGTCACGAGAATATCTATTAGCGAATCCTGTGAAAGAGTGTAGAGAAGGAGAAGTTGTACCAGGCGATAGAGACAATTACAGTCATTACATTAACAGAGAGTGCATTACATTCGGATTGCAAATTAATGTATTTAGCCACAAATGGAAACAACTTTCAAGATTATTTACGCACGTATAATAAATTTATTACTATTACATTTCGATGGAAATTATTAATAATCAGTGTAACTAATAACTGATGAACAAATAAAAAATTGTACTTACGTAATTAATCAAATTCTACAAAAAGTAGTGATATCCCCATAAAAAGCACCTCTGGTGCAAAAACCTTTCGCCTAGTTATATAAATGTGATAGTCACCCACAAACAATACATTCTTATGCCAAGAAAACATTATACACTTATTATTTTATACAAAAATTCCGTCCTCGTAAGAAAAAAAAGATTCGAAATCAGATGCTATTGCCTAGTACCGATATCACGTTGTCTTTTTTCGAATTGACAATTGGGCTTTTCATAACACGGTATTGACAGCATTCTTGTCCTGCCACGTAGTACCATAGATATAACGATAGAGGACTGACGCCTCCATTGGTTCGCCCAAATAACATTTCATAAAAATAATTAAAAAAAAAAAAAAAATTGGTGGTGGTGGTACTAGGCGGGCTATATATATACATATATATATATATATATATATATATAAGACGGCGCTTCAAGGAACATGCGATAACGCCATATAATTTTGATATTTTTCAATAAAAAAAAATCAAGCATATTCTTGAATGTGTAGACTTTTATTTGGTTCAAACCCCAGTCCGAAATTTCGGATAGTTTTCCTACAAAAAATTTGCAAAAATGACCTTTTTTCGGTCTCCTAGGTGTATATATCCCAGGAAGATCATCTCCTATGTTCATCCCGGTCCCAACATCTACGTGGCCCCTTTGCTTGCCATCTTGACGCCGTTGCCAACCTTTCTTTATACCAATCTTATCCATGAGTAACGCGCACGTCGTTTGCTCAGCTTTTTCCCTTGCTCTATCAACCTTATAATTCAGCGAAGAAAAACAATCCTCTACAAAACCTGGCTCAGCATCTATGCAGGCATACCAAGTTCGAATCACATCAGGATGTGGTAAAGCCAAATCAAACGTCTTTCGTACGAAATCATACGCCTTCGGTGAATAGAAATGCAATAATAATGCGAATGATCGAAGTTGCGGTGGATAGTGTTCGCGTGTTAATTTCCCAGACTTATGATTTTTTAACATTCTCGTGAAAAGTGAGTGGTGTGGTACTAAATATAGATAATATTTATGAAACAGATTCTGAAACAAACTTTTTTTTTGTTCAGAGCACTCACCACTTTTTTCAGGGAATATACTTTAGACTCTTGACTTGTCTCTTTAAAGCTTTGACCGTTTTTAGTGAGGTTCCATATTTTTACCTGATGAGGTTTAACTTCTTTTGGCTTGTGCGAGGAGTGTCTTCGTAATGATGATCATGTTTCAACAGTTTTCGCCGTTGTGATATCTTCGGTGTTGAAATGTCGGGATCTGGCGTATCAAGTATGCATGAATTTACCAATGCTCTCATTTCCCTGAATGAATCTTATGAATATAGCTTTTGACAAATTAAGTTGATTACTTCATATGTATACTTACTCAATGCATGAACTATTGGTTTTACAGAGCTTGACTTCTGGGCACCACATGATGGATTCATGGGCGCAGATGCTGTAGCAATTGTCGTTGGTTCAATGTCCAATCCTGCACAGGCCTTACTTGTTCAATTATATATTCATTCATTCATTTATTCATGTATTTATTCATGGATTTATTTCTTATTAAAGTAAATAAACAATTAAGTATTGACAACCATTAGTACAAACATTTTATTCATCTATCAGTTCTAAAGACCTCAGTTAACGGTGCATAACTGAAAATGAAAGAGTACGCAGTACACGTACTTCCATGAAAAGCCTGGCTTTATTGAAATACATACTCACCCATGCGTAGCTTGATTGTATCATGTGAAAAAATTGTGGGTATGCTACCCTTACGTCATCTCGTAATATTCCACCAGCACTCACTGGTGGAATGGGCAGAACAAAGAACCGCAGTCTTTGGAGGTACCCAATCCGATCTCCCCATTTTCTCGATCCATTTGTTTCTTCTGATTTTATCGGCCAGGAATCTAACAAAGTCGTTAAGAACTGTTATTCTATTCTACCATCAAACAATTTATTCTGTGATGAAATACCTGTGAAATGTTACTCCTTCATCACTCTTTAATCTGTTGCAGCCCGCACATCTTCCCATTTCACTTCGTGATCGTATTTTTTTAGCACTAAGGCTTTCCAGATAATCAGTATCACTATATTAGAGTTGCGCTCCGTTCGATCGATACAAGGTTTCTTGGTTATGAAGACGTAAGTAATGTAGTACTGTCCCTAACTGCCAGGTGTCGAAATGGTCGTTTTCAAGCTTCTAATGGGTACAAGCAGGTACAAGGTACCATGGAGCTTAGAGGGAAGAGACCGAACGCTGTATTATAAACGTGGACACTAAAACCGACGAAAAAGATATAAAGTGAGACATTGGTGGTACCATGAAGTGAGAAATTAAATTTTTTTCAAACGTCTTGCGATTGTAATTCGGGACAGAGAAAGACTGAGAAAAGAGAGAGAGGAACGTATTTTAGATAGCGCGGTGATATATACCGTCTGGATACGAGATATAAATGTGCAAATTTTACATTTGGTTCCCATATTGAATTAAAATTAAATTATGCCTCAAACCAACCAAAGTAGACCGTTCAAGGCAAGGGACCTCCTTGGTTCGAGGTATAACCCTCATTGTGTTTATATCCTACTCATAAAAATTGTATTTGCTGGATACCTCTGCTTATATAATTATTATCCCTTCGTATACTAGGTATTTCTTTATTTTTCACTTACTCTTGTCTCTGTTTAATCCAGATGTAGGGTAGGGATCCCACTGATTAAGAAAATAGAAACGAACCAAAACACAACAATAAATATGTGCAATATGAATGCAACGCAATGAACGCAACTCACACCCAAGACCGCGAACAAACCGTGAAAAACGCAAATCGCCCCCAAGACCACCACCGCACCCCAGAGCAAGCATGCAAACCCCCATCGTATACGCAGCAATTCTTTGATGGGTATATTATTTCATGCAAATTCAATTTATGTTCTCAATTTTTGATACATTATTTCATTTTATTTGTTCCATGCATTCATTCATATAAAGTATTACGTTGTTTGGAATGTTCTATTTCGAGTTATGCTCGCTTTCCTGGTAGAATATTTTTTTTTTTTCTCATTCAATTACAAAAGTCGAAGAACAAGTATGCAGTGTTTTTTCATTGGGAATATGAATAGACTGTAAATATAGAACTGGCTGCGGAGGAGCAGCGAAGCTTACTCACATCATTCGATTAATATTTCTAAAAGAAGTCAAGCATGTGATGATAGGGATGACCAGGCTAGCAGTTACATATTTTTCCCCAGAGATCTCTTTAGTCGCTGCCTCGAATGGTCTTAATACAGCAATGCAGTCTCTAACCGTATCAACTTCCATCGGAGTTAACATAGGTGATGCGTTTTTATGTTTACTTAGTAGTAAAATTTTCCCGGTGTATCCTGATAGTGTTGCAAAACGTTGTAACCCATAGAAAGTAGAGTTCCATCGTGTCATGACATCTGGGATAAGATATAAAAACATCCCCTCAGATTTTCCTTCTCTTACTTGCTCAGCCTGTAGATCATTCATAGCGACATTGCTCTGCTTGAAGTATGTGACCAGCGCATTTACTTTGTCACCAATCTTCTCAAATTCAGACACAGCATCTATCTCATTTTGCACTACGAGATTAATCATGTGCGCTAGGCAAGAGATATGAGACCTAGAAGATCCAAGCAGGTTACGGATAGCTGCGAGAAGGTTCACTCCACCGTCGGTAGTAGGTGACACAATTTTTGATTTTTCTAATTGAAATTGATCCAACATCACTTCAAGATCTTCATGAATGTGTATGGCCGTGTGATGTGGCTGAAGCTGTTTTGCACCCAAGCATAAAGACTGCATCTTTTCAGAAGATTCGGTGGTAAAAAGCATCACATCAAATCACAACTCACAAAATTCACCAACGAAAATCTATTTACCTATAAAATATCCTGTGAGAACAATACAACTCTTCGTTGAGTTCATCACAGTTGCAATGTCTCTTGTTAATGATAAATGATTGACGTTTGCAATTGATCTACTCACGACTAAGGAAAGTGACTCATATTTGTTTTCAATCATACGCGTTATCTGTAAGAATGAAGTGGGTTCCATGTTATACAGCCATACAGGAATGTATGATGTAACGAGAAATCTTGCTACAAGCTTCACCCTTAGATTAGTTTTTTCATCTCTAAAATAAATACTAAAGTATCAGATTGATCGTGAAGGGTCGGGTTTTCGAGCGTTCGATTTGGTATGCAATATCTAATATACTACTTGTGAAGTTTCATCAATCTTCAAATCTAATTACAAGATCATAATTGACCGATCAAACGAACTTACTTGTATGTGAAGTTCGATCGTAATTATATAAAGTCTCGTTCGAAGATATTACTATGTAGTTCCTCTCCGGCCCGCTAGAAATCACAACCAATCACAACCTTTAGCGAAACTGAAAAGGCGGCGGGGGACCGCTATCCGCACGCAGCCGCGCTCAGTCATCCTCATATTCTTTAGAGATTTGTAAATTGTACATTAAGGATAGGGATTCATGCAATG
Organism: Arge pagana; assembly: GCA_963969455.1. NCBI lineage: Eukaryota > Metazoa > Arthropoda > Insecta > Hymenoptera > Argidae > Arge > Arge pagana. Next base: position 17,380,347 of record OZ018309.1, on the reverse strand, counting down.
ATATGTAGGGTGGGATTGTAATATCTTCGAACGAGACTTCATATAATTACGATCGAACTTCACATACAGGTAAGTTCGTTTGATCGTTCAATTATATTCCGTCTCGTTCTCGATATTACTATGTAGTTATTTAGCAAATAACAGTTTCCAACATCACTTTATATATATATATATATATATATATATATATATATATATATATATATATATATATATATATGTCGGCGCATGATATAGCGGACGCAGCATCTTCGGCTGTGGTATTTAGTTTAACTTCGTAAATTAAGACTATTGACCTGTGTAGAGGTTGAGTTTTGCCTAAGCATATTGGCTTGCGTCAAAATGAGTTATGGACACTTGGCCGAATGCGCGGCATGGGGATGAATGCGAGGCGAGAACTCTGAAGAGCAGAGCTCTAGTTGAACGTAGCCACAGCCCGAGAAGATGTTGGTTTTTGCGGCAGTTGCTTTTCGGATCGAGTGAGTGATCGGTACCGAAGCCCAGAGTAATACAGAATCTTCTAGAGGCTAGAGTGGATTCATTATCGCGTAACCCTGTATTCCCGAACTAGCCATTTAGTGTAAGGACTGTATTGTAGACATAGCTGATAATAGTGTAATGGAACTATAGTGTTAAATCGTATTTCTTAATAATAATAGACTGAATATAGATTGGACTTGTTTGTTTCGGGTTTGAGTATCCTGCAAGCGTAGCAATGTCCCTCCGACATCAGCAGTGGGATCCTTGCAGGACCTAAACGTTGAATTAAATCGAGATTGTGAAAGTGTAGAAAATCCTGAGGGTTCTATGCAAGAAGACGTGGAAGTGAACAGTTGGAAGAGAATGTTCGATCTACAACATCAACAAATGTTCGAGCTTGTGAAAACGTTGAAGGAGATGACTCCCGTGCGATCAATGAAAATCGTACTTCCGGAATTCAACCCCGATAGTGCAGAAGACACGGACGCACGGGCTTGGTGTGGCACAATGGATCCGTGTGTCAGAGAAAATCCAATTCGGGGAAGTGCCCTGATAATGGTATTGAGTAAGATATTAAAAGGGACTGTATCCTCGTCGTTTTCGCAATTAACCTATGCACGCATGAATTGGCCGCAATCTAATGAACTCTTCTTGGCCCGCTATGACTCAGTTGAGACTCCAGCTGCTGTGATAACCCGCGTCAACAGTGGAAAACCGAAGCAAGGCGAGTGTTTGTCTGCATATGCAGGTAAATTGATAACCCTATTGGCGGCTCGTTGGCAATCTTTAAGGGTCGAGCAGATTGCCGTAGCTATCGTGCTAGCGCATTGTGTCCAAAATGAACCGCAATCGCAACGACTAGCGGACACCACTGATATAAATTCTCGGAGTGTGTTACAACAAGAGTTGATGGCCAGCGCTTATCGCAAAAGATCCGCTGCTATCAGTACGAAAGATGAAGATCAAAACACGAACTACAACAAAAGACCAAAGATGAATTGTTGCAACAGCGAGAAAATTGGTCACACGCCGGTGAATGGTTGGCGTCGCAAGAAGGACGACAGAACTTCTGGAACGGGACCGAGCAAGAATAAACCAGGCAACACTCAACAAAGGAAGCACGCTGTGACTTGTTTCAAGTGCTGCGAGAGCGGTCACATTTCTCCTCAATGCAAGAAAAATGCGAAGGGTGAACCATCGAAAGTACCTGCGGAGCGTCACGTCAGTATCTACACGATCGGTGTCGTAACGGCTGAGTTGGCCCAATCCGGCGAGCAGTATCTGTTTTGTTTTGAATCTGGTGTTGAATGCTCTCTAATTAAGGAATCGGTAGATAATAAATTTTCTGGTGAACGGATTCAATCATTAGTGACCTTTCTTGGTCTAGTGGGGACTCGTGTCGCGAGTAATTTACAAGTTTTGTCTCAAGTAATATATACGTGTGTGTATATATATATATATATATATATATATATATATATATATATATATATATAGTTTAACAACTTACTTATCAATAGCGGAGTCACCATTGAGTATTGAGAAGGCGAATTTATGGGACTCTAATGGCACGATTGGCCAATTATAGCATGTAGCAAATGCCTGTGAGGTATCAGACCAACCTGCAGTTCTTCTTATGGTATCTAGATCTATACCTCGTGACAGAGCCGCCGAGGTGGCCGCGTGACGTGTGGATTGTGGCCGCGTGACGCGTGGAGTGCGTCGAAAACACGGTCATGTCTATACCACTTTTTTCTAATATTATTTTAACCCATCTACTTATTGTCTGGGCAGTAGCGTCGTTGTACGGTTTTTTGGTTGTAATAATGTTGTTGTACTTAACAATAGTAGCATCGCAGTCTTATAGGTTAATTCTAACAGGGTTGTGTTCTCTGGAGATCCTAACCCTTCCAGGTACTTGAGTTCAACCGATAGGTCCCAGGTATATGAGTACTTAGGTCAAGGTGGCCGCAGCTTGGAAACTCCTTTCAGGAATCTACGCACCGCGTCATCTTCTCCTATTTTAGTTTTCGCAATGAGCGATATTGCCGATCTTGCTGAATTCAGCGTCCCGTACGTAGCCCCTTCTTTATATTCTGTCGTCAGATATTTTAATATATTTACCCTCGACGGGTTGAATCAATCTAGGTTATGGTCCGTACAATATCTGAACCATGGTTTCAAGGCGGGCGCAAAATCATGGCAAATGGTGGAAAGGCGTAAGAGTCCAACTCAGACCAACTTGAAGTAAAGGCATCTATGAACCAGGCCCCGGGGTCTGGGAAACGCAAACAATATTTGTTACATTTTGTGTTATTGTTATTGGCAAAAAGGTCAATTTCAGGTCCGCCGAACTTTTCCTCACAATTAGGGTAAAGGTCCTGCCACATAGCTCCCATTCTGTGTCTATTTTTCACGCGAGACAAGCCGTCCGCTTCCACAATCTTTTTAGATGCGATGTATGAAGCGAACAAAAAGATGCGCCTCCTTTTCGCCCATTACCAGATTTCTTTGGCTACTCTATTATGTTTGGGAAAACGAACACCCCCCATCTTATTAATGTAGGAGGTAGCTGTTATATTATCTACCCGCAAGAGAATCTGGCAACCTCGCAACTTGTCCGCGAGCCTGTCCAAAGCAATTTTTACTGCCAACAGTTCCTTGAGGTTAATATGTAACGCCTTCTCGTATTTATTCCAGATCCAAAAAATCCTGTCGTGACTATCAGTCGCGCGTCATCCCGAATTAGAACCATCCGTATGGAGCACAATGTCAAAGTAGGTCGATTTAATTCGACCTACTGATAATTTGATATTTCTGTTCCACCACTCCAGTTCGGGCCGTATCGCAGCCGGGATAGTTATTCTTGCGTTATGACTATAGCCGTTTACTATCAGGCTGGCTATTTTATATGACTCACAACTCTTTATATACAGCCACCCGTAGAGATCGATTGCCAGACAGGCACTTATAAATTTTCCTATTAGCTACGATAACTCTAGTATTCTACATGACGACCTTTTTTGAAAACTTTGTACCAGCTCCAGCAGTTGTTCCCTCTGTTGCTTTGGCAATTCTATTGTAAAGTCTTTGGAATTGATGTTAAAACCTAAAAACCTGCACACCCTCGCCGGTATCAGCGAACATTTTTCTGTGCCCTGTGTTTCCAGAACCCTATTGAAGTTAGCAACCTGCAGGAGTCCCCTTTAGCTCTTAACATTTTTACTGGGGCCTTCAGTATCTCCGTAAAAATATATGAGGCTGTGCATAACCCGAATGGCAAGCAGGTAAATTGAAAATAGGTATGTCGGAACAAAAAAGGCAGATATTTTCTGCTGGTTCTATGCACCGGCATGAGATAATACGCGTCTTGCAAGTCGATCGATGCCATAAATCAATCCGGGAAAATTAGGCTTGTGACCGTCCTCAAGTCCTCCATTCTGAAATGTTCCGTCCTTCTTAGGCGTCAAGAATTATGAAGACAGAAATTGGTCTTTATTCTGTTCACAGCGCTCAATCGCCCCTTTTTCTAACAGTTTATCTATCGCTGCCTGGTATCTTTCCGTGTCTCTAGGTGAAATACTAACTATTGGATGTCCCCGTTGGGTGGGCTCCCCATAAAATTTTATCCTGTATCCTTTGATAATACTAAGAACGAACGTATTGTTCGTGATCTTACTCGACTCGGAGTGAAATGACTGTAGTCTGCCCGCTAGGGTTCTACTTATACCTATTTTTCTCAGTGCGACGACTCCCTGTTCTTCTGGTTCCTCGTCTTGTTGTTGAAATCCTCATGAAAAGCACCTCTGGGGCAAAAACCTTTCGCCTAGTTATATAAATGTGATAGTCACCCACAAACAATACATTCTTATGCCAAGAAAGCATTATACACTTATTATTTTATACAAAAATTCCTTCCTCGTAAAAAAAAAAGATTCGAAATCAGATGCTATTGCCTAGTACCGATATCACGTTGTCTTTTTTCGAATTGACAATTGGGCTTTTCATAACACGGTATTGACAGCCTTCCTGTCCTACCACGTAGTACCATAGATATAACGATAGAGGACTGACGCCTCCATTGGTTCGCCCAAATAACATTTTAAAAAAATAATTAAAAAAAAAATAAAATCGGTGGTGGTGGTACTAGGCGGGCCAATATTTCGTATCACTATATTAGGATTGTTGACATGGTTCAACCGCCGTAACATTGTACTTATCTAGAAAAGGCCCGCCTAGTACCACTACCAGCAAATTTTTATTTTTTTTTAAATTATTTTTTTAAAATGTTATTTGGGCGAATCAATGGAGGCGTCAGTCCTCTATCGTTATATCTATGGTACTACGTGGCAGGACAGGAAGGCTGTCAATACCGTGTTATGAAAAGCCCAATTGTCAATTCGAAAAAAGACAACGTGATATCGGTACTAGGCAATAGCATCTGATTTCGAATCTTTTTTTTCTTACGAGGACGGAATTTTTGTATAAAATAATAAGTGTATAATGTTTTCTTGGCATAAGAATGTATTGTTTGTGGGTGACTATCACATTTATATAACTAGGCGAAAGGTTTTTGCACCAGAGGTGCTTTTTATGGGGATATCACGACTTTTTGTAGAATTTGATTAATTACGTAAGTACAATTTTTTATTTATTCATCAGTTATCAGTTACACTGATTATTAATAATTTCCATCGAAATGTAATAGTAATAAATTTATTATACGTGCGTAAATAATCTTGAAAGTTGTTTCCGTTTGTCGCTAAATACATTAATTTGCAATCTGAATGTAATGCACTCTCTATTATTGTAATGACTGTAATTGTCTCTATCGCCTGGTACAACTTCTCCTTCTCTACACTCTTTCACAGGATTCGCTAATAGATATTCTCGTGACTTAGCTACTTTAGTTCCTTCTGATTTGCATTGAATCGGTTCAAAAATATTATTTATTTGCCTAATAATAATGGACAGATTATCGTAACAATTTTTTCATACAGAAAATCCTAACCGCAATCTAACCATAAAATCGTACTCCGCGCGCTTTGCCTACCTGTCAAAGCAGAAGACAACCAGCGTGAACAAAGAACGGCAATGCCGTAAACGCCAAATTCGGGATCGGACCGATCCAACTGACCCGCATAACAAATACTCACGGTATAACTAGAGACTGTAGTAATCATTCAATTCAACCCTGTGTTGTCAAACACTTACAGTTATGTCATAAAAAAAAAATATCTTACCGTACCTCAAATGATCTTGTTCTGAATTATACGCACAATTACGACCCAAAATACATTGACACAATAAATCATACCCCAGATGATTGGTATGATACCGTACTGTAGTTGGTGAAAATAAAGAGCTAACCAAAGCGCCATCTGGCTACGTCCATACTTGATAGGTCTCTTCTCTCTCCCTAGCGAAAGCCACTCTATACTCTTTATACCCATAGGTTTCTTGCCACAGTGAGTGACGTCACTGACTGACGGAGACGACGAAAATGCAATCTCGTCGAAGACACGTATAAATTACTTGCATCGAAACCTTCGAATAATAATATCTCAGCTCTACGTCCAACGATTTGATCGCAATAGGGCTTAAATGAAAGCTCTTCTTTGACACATCCTGCAATAAATATTACAATTCCGTATTTATATCGAGACTGAAGAAATTAACGATCATAAATTTCCTTAACGGTCACTCAGTTGCCGTTCGGGTATAGAGACTCTGTCAGAGTCTCGCGCGGCGAGTGCGAATTTTTTTTTTTTTATATAACTAGGCGCGAGACTCTACCGAGTCTCTTGATGTAGCTGTAGTGCATCCCATTGATCGAGGATTGCGTCAACAGCCTGGAGTTTTGCTAACCATCTCGTATTCGACAGTCGGACGATCTTTTTCGGACCCTTTCCCTCCAGCGTTTTATAAACCTCCGTATATTCGATTTGTCGCTTAGTACTCATAGAAAACCACGAGTGAGTTTCGCGGACCATAAAATCGAGATGTCTCGGTATCTCCTTACGAGCCCCCTCGGCCGCGAGATGCGACGAGTGGGAAATACATTTAATTACGATAAGATCAGGATTAACTTTTCGTAATATCGTTGTCACAGAGTGATGAGCCCCAACGTTGACGCTGGCTTCATCAACTTCGAGACCCAAGAGTTTTTCCGTCGTCAAAGGATCATTCTTTAATTGTTCCAAAATCGCTGCGGCAATAGCATCTGCCGTTCCTACTGACATTTGAATGAGCCAATAAAATGTTGTAATGACTTTCTTTTTTGATTGACTGAAATATCGAATCATAATGCATGTTACGAACGCGATCGTTGGATGTTGTTTTCGCGTAGTAACGGTCGTTCCGAGCGGTTAGAACGTCGATTATTCAGAGTTCGGGGGAGCTGCGCGTACAACTCTCTGAGTTGTTTTAAGGAAGTGACGGGTTCGGTTGTAGTTCGAGACGAGTAATTGGGAGAAAATAGTATCAATTGGGTTTATTCATGAGCTTGCCCTACCCCACGACCTTACAATATGTTGATAAAGCGACTCTAATATGAGGACTTGTGATATTCGTGCGATATGAAAACTTGGTCGGTTAACAATTAGCAAGATCAGCGAGAGGACTGTCTTGGATGATCGTTCGGCGATGACTGCCTTCGCGGACCCTTCGTGCGGCCCACGACGGTTCGCGCAATGATTCCTAATTCAGGAAAAGGGTCTTGTTCACTCGCCGCAGAGCGCTCTCCGAGAGTTCTGCGGCTCGGTGGAATCTGCTGATTCCGCGGAAAGGTGTGGGATCTGTTCCAACGGTCTTTTCCATGATTCGGATTCCAGGTCGGCGGAATCCGTTGGTAGCAACTGGACCGTTGGACGGTGGACGAAGTCCGTCCGTAACACTCCCGGGGCGGTGAAAAAGCGACGATCCACCGTCGCCAATTCTCTCGCGGAGGGCGAGTTGGAATTGAAATGGAGGAAAGAACAAAAGTGTAAAATGATCAGTGAAAAATAAAGAATCGACAATTCAAAAACAAGGCGAAAGTTTTAAAAAAAAAAAGGAATTGAAAATGGTCGTGGGTACATAGGTATCTAAATCCTTATTCTAGAGGGGGGGGGGGGTGTTCCCTACTCGTCGGGGACCCACTGGCCGGACCCCGATAGCCTAAAGGGGTTATATATGTGTATGGTGAGCAGATATTCGTAAGGAGTCGTTGTACTTTGCGTCCCTCCGAGGGTTTGCGTTACCCCTTTTTATGGTAGTATGACTTCCGTGTTGATGCGCAGTCTAGGCTTTCCCAATTGCCGTTTGGATCGCTGGCCTTGGTTCGCGCGGTGCACGGTGGTTCTGGAGGGGCTGGCAAGGCCAGTCGGAGTTCTTCTACTCCGTGAATCTCGGTGGTCGGGCGGCGGTGACGCGATCGGTGGTGATCATGTGTCTCCCGCGTCTCTTCCACTGCAACCATTGTTGGTCTGGTGTCGGTCAGGGCGAGGTTGAACGTTGTTCCCTCGCTCCGTTTGTTTTCGATCGACTCCTGTTTCCCTGTAATCTTTCTACACAGTATTAGTTTGAGGAGGCTCCCCCCCAGGGACAACCTCCTCGCGACAAACATGGCGGTGATCAGGGTGCCTAGGGACGCGATGCCGAAGATCGCGGATCTTTCAATAATTTGGATCCGCCGTTCTACGTGCTGTTTTTCGGCAATACCTTTCGCTCGCGTCACGATTTCGGCAATCGGACGCCGCTGGCCGTCGTTCGTGATTTCGCGCTTGTTTGTCCGGTGCGGTTCGCCAATGACGATTCTACGTCGGCGATGGCCTCAGTTAATTTTATTTCGGGGTCGCTACTTACCCACATAGCGGTAATATTGAGGGGCTGTCCCTCCCGAATCGCGGTCGACGTCCGCGTTTCGAATTTTCGATGCGCGCGGAGTGTGACCGTGTTCGTGCGTCCGACGCAATCGTGCTGCAGTGATAAGGCTTCGGTGCCTTCAATGAATACGGTCGCCGCGTTTGCCCCGTCGCATTTTACGAATACCGTTTGTCGGACGGGCGCTGAAAAGTACCACGTGTTCGATTTTCCCGCCCGTTTCCAAAATGTTGTCTCGCGCTTCTCGATCCGAACATCGCAACGGTCATAGGCGCGGAATTCCGGGTTCAGGTTGATTTGCACGGCGCAATCAGACTCGTCGGAAACGTCGTAAACGGGGGTCTCTGCCATACAGACCCGACCCAAGCGTGAGAGGTGACAACGCGCGATTTCCTCAATTCCTAAGCTGACGTATGTTCTCAGGTCGCAACTTATCGCCGTGTAAGCCGATTCCGGCTGAATGTAGGCAAATCTCGCTCCTCATCATCTGGACCCTGTCGTCCAGGAGGTTGTATTGTCCCGCTAGGGTCGCGAACTCATCCGTCAGGTTCGCCATGCTTCCGCGAATCTGGGAGAATTCGGCGTCCACCAGAGAGGTTTGGTCGGCGAGGAGGATAGCGAGGTCTCGCGTGTTGTTTCCGATGGCTTCGATGTGATCGTTGATCCGTGCCTCGTCCTCCTCGTCCATCGTACCCCAGAGGAACTTGCTGATCTTCCCTCCAACCCTGATCAGGGCTCGTCGTCTCCGGTTCCCGGAATGCTTTATCGCGGTTTTATTCGGTTGAAACGTGTGCGCGCTTGATTTTGTTTCGGTGGACTACCTTGGTCCGTGTTTCAGAGATTCTTAGCCGAAGGTTGTATGGTTCGATTAATTCGATGATTTCGTACGGCCCTGTGTATTCGTTGTCGAGTTTTCCGTACCTCGGTTCGTTTATCAGGTAAACCCTCTCTCCTACTTTGAATTCCTGAGAATTTGCTTTCCTATCGTAGTATTTCTTGGAACGCTCTTTTGCTGTTAGAAGGTTCGCTCGTGCGCGTGTCGCTTTTGTTCGTATGCGCTCCGCAAGTTCTTGGAAGTACGAATCGTAGGTTAAGATTTCGTCGGGCTCCGGATAGGCAGAGGGAAGTCGCGCTCGCATTCCGAAAACGAGCTCGTGTGGTGTGTACCTCGTTCCTTCGTGCACGCTCGTGTTGTGTGCCATCGTCGCGTACGGGAGCCACGTGTCCCAATCGCGGTCGGTTGCTTCGTTCTGTTTCAGATATTCTGCGAGTCCTTGGTGACTTCTCTCTACGCTGCCGTTCGACTGCGGGTGATACGCGGTCGTCTGTACCTGTTTGATTTTAAAAATTTTGGACAGTTGTTTCATCGTCTCCCCCACGAAGGCCCGACCCTGGTCGGTGAGTACTACGCGGGGCGCTCCGAAGATTGTGATGAAATTATCTGCGAATCCCTTTGCAACGTCGAGGGCTGATCCAGACGGAAGTGGGATCGCTACCAGATATTTCGTTAACAGGCATTGAATCGTTAGGGCGTACCGATTCCCTGACCTTGACATCGGCCTTGGCCCCCATAGATCTACTCCTACTTTATGGAAGGCCGCGGCGGGCGTGTCGGTGATGACCATGGGCATTCGCGTTTTCTTCCTTGCTGCCGGATTTCCACTTTCCGTTTCATCGGGCGAGCGTATCCGTTTCCGGTGTGCCCGCGTGAACCGCGGTGGTAATTCTGTCATTTCGACGGCTTGATCCGATCCGACTTGATCATTCGTGTTCTTACCGCTTTCTTCTATTTCTTTAGCATCGACCCCTCTCTGCTTCCTTGGCGCCGGATTTCCACTGCCCGATCCGTCTGTGGATCGGTTACGGGTGGCGTGCTGATGCCACCCTTTTGATTTCATTAACGGCCGGTTTTGGTCCGTTTCCTTTTTCTTCACCATGAGGACGTGGGGTGTATCCCCTTCCTCCGTTTTTTCGTGGAATTCGTCCGCCTCATAGATCTAACCGCGGTCTGTCGGGGTCGCGCTCCCCCTCGCGTAGTACCGGATTTCGTGATAGCGCGTCGGCGTGCCCCTGACGTGCGCCCGATCGGTACTCGACGTCGTAGTCAAAATCTTCTAGTTTGATCCGAAAACGGTGGAGACGTAGCGCGAGGTTCTTCATATTCTTGGACCATTTCAGTGGCTGGTGGTCAGTTACGATAGTAAAGCGGTTTCCGTATAAATACGGTCGAAATTGTTCGGTTGCGTATACCGCTGCTAAGATTTCCTTTTCTCCTACACTATACCTAGTTTCTGCCCCTCTTAACGTGCGCGAGGCGTATGCAATCGGTAGGTCTTCTCCTAACTTTCCCTGGCTGAGGATTGCCCCGATCGCGTAGTCTGACGCGTCCGTAGTGACGATAAACGGTTTCGAAAAGTTGGGTCCTCGGAGTATGGGCCCTTCGCACAATTTATCTCTTAATGTTTCAAACGCTTTCTTCTGGGCTTCGCCCCATACAAATATTTCGTTGCGCTTAAGTAATCGCAGTAAAGGAGCTGCTATCTTCGCGAACCCTTCGATGAATCTACGATAATAACCTACTAACCCTATGAATTGCTTGATTTTCTTTGCAGAGTTCGGTGGTGGGTAATTTCGGACAGCCTCGACTTTTTTTGGATCGGGTTTGACGATCCCTTCCCCTACGACGTGGCCGAGGTATTCGGCTTCCTTTCTCAGGAGGAAACATTTTTCCGGCGCGAACGTAAGGTTCGCGTCGTCGATCCGTTTCATCAGGCGGCGAAACTTCACTTCGTGTTCGTCCAGATCCTTGGCGTAAATGATGATGTCGTCAAGGTATACCGCGAGCTCGATTCTCTGAAGTCCGGCTAGCACCAGGTCCATCAGCCTCTGGAATGTGGCGGGACCGTTCCGAACTCCCATCGGCATACGGGCATATTCGTAGTGGCCGTTTGGTGTTGAAAATGCTGTTTTGTGCATATCCTCCTTGGCCATCGGTATCTGGTGGAACCCCGATTTTAGGTCGAAGGTTGAGAAGTACTTCGCTTGTCCCAGCTGGTCCAGAGCGTCGGTTATTATCGGTAGGGGGTACGAGTCGTGCGTTGTTTTTTCATTTAGTCCGCGAAAATCGACGACCAATCTCCATCGCTTCTGTCCGTTCGCTCCCACCTTTTTTGGCACTACCCATGCGGGTGAGTTGTACGGGGAGGCGGAAGGTTTAATTATCCCTGCCTTTAATCCTTCTGCTACGTGTCGGTTAATTTCCTCTCGAAGTAGCGGTGGCTGTCGGAATTGTCTCGTTCTTACTGAGAGATCGTCGCTGGTGGGGATGTGATGGGACAGCACGGTCGTCGCTGGCAGCGGGTCACCGGGTAGGGAGAACAGGTGACCATAGTCGTGGATTAATTTTCTCACGTGGTTGTTTTCTTCTGCGTTCAACCCCTCTCGTGGAAGAATTTCGAAGACTTCGTCGGTCCGGTCTCTCCTCTTCGTTGCGTTTACCGTCGCTATTTTTCCTTTGCTGTTTACTTCACCGAGGCCGATGGTTACGTGTTCCTCGGTCGCCGCTCGAATTTGTTCGCATTCGGTTAGTTCGAACACCGGTACTTCTATCGTGATCGCCTCCTCTGATGTGTTTATTGCGTATAGGTGCGCGACTCCGTTATCTACGTTCACGATGCAATTCCCCATGTAGATGTCGGGCCCGGCGTTGATCGAGGGTAACATTCCTACTCCTATTTCTGGGTTGGCGACCCTCACGTATACCCTGTGCTTGCTTCGCGCTGGAATGGTGAGCCCTTCCCCTTTTCGAAACGGGTATGTGTCTTTTCCTACGCTATATGTTCGTTGGCTATAGGAGATTGTAGCTTTAAATTTGGAATGGAATGTCGAACCTAGTATGGTGCTCTGTGAAATCGGAAAATTGTCGTCGACGACGTGGAATTCGCACCGTCGACCGTCCAGCATAATGTCGACTCGTCCGTGAGTCGTTGATTTTCCGTCCGTAATTCCTACTAATTCCCATGTATCGTTTGCGTATACTGGTACATCGTTCGCTACGCTTCCTCTCTTGATCAGGCAGATCTCGGCACCAGTATCTACCAAGAAATCTGCTCGTCCATTCCGGAGGTCGTCGCTGTATAGTTCGATCGCGGGGGCGGCGACGAGCCGATTTCCTTGAATCTCTAGGATTCCGTTTACTCGTTGAGGCCGCACGGTTGCATGTTCGCGCTTGGTTGTACGCCCGGGCTCGGTCCTGACGTGTCGGGCCGAGCCCTCTCCTCGTTTAAATCGCGCTGAAAACTTTTATTATGATTTCCGGCTTGTCCCTGCGCTTTCGGTTCGTATGCGTTTCGTCCCGGAGCTCCCGAGTTGTATCCCCGTGGTTGGTATCGCCCGTGCCAGCCACCCTGATGGTCCGTTCGCGAATTGTTTGCGCGGTCTTGCCAAGACCCGTTTCGTATCTGTCCTTGGTTGCGTGGATCGTTTGAGCGCTCGTTCCACGATTCCGACCCATGATTCCAGTGGTTTTCCCGGGGTCCGTTGTGTCGGACCTGGTTGTCGCGAGGGCGTGATCCTCTGTAGTTACCGCGGCCTTGGGCGGTACTTTGTCTAATTTCCCTGACCAATGTATTGCATTCGGCTTGGGTATGACCCTTATTCCTACAGAAATTACACCGCTTACTCGTATCGCGCCAGAGCGGTGTTTGAGCGCCGCTAGCGTTGTCGCTTTTTCCTATCGGGGCGTCGCGTATCCACTGGAGGTCGCGTTCGATCTTGTCGACAAGAAACCTGGCCTCCGATAAAGTCGCGGGGTTCCCTGCTACTAGTCGTGTATCGACGTCTGTTTTTAAGCCTCTACGAAACGATCTAAGGGCTATTTCCTCGGCTTGTTCTATCTTCGCTGTTCGCGCACCCTCGGAGGTGTCTGTTCGTGTTCGCACCTCGATACGGAGATTCTCGTAAATCGTCGCTATTCGGGCCCCGTAAGTCGCGGATGTTTCGTTAGGGGTCGGATGGGCTCGGTATAACTCTTCCATCCAGTACGAATCCCCTCGTTTCCCGTCGAACACCGCATTTAGCCTAGCTACTACTTCGTCTAGCTTCTCCATACTCATTACTGCGATGGCGAAATCCGCCGCGGTTCCCTTAAACTTCCTGCTTAGGGATTGGACTACTAATTTTTCCATCTCTGGAGGGACCGACGCGACCGCGTTTTTACACCACTGAATAAATGGGATTAGGTGGTCCGGGGACCCATTGAAGTTCGGTATCATATCTAACGCGTCGCGAAGGTGTCCGTGCGCGTTTCCCCGGTGAGCCATCGCCGATGTATCACCCTGTGCTTGCGGCGGATTCGTTATGTTATTTACTTGTTCCATTTCTCCGACCGACGTCAACGTGCCCTCGTCGGAATCGCTGTTTAAATGCGGTTTGCTTTCGCGACGCGCCCACGGATCGAAGGGTGAATGATTTTCTCCCGTCGATGAAGTTTCGGACATTCGATATTCGGATCCACCGACGTCTAATTTAGGCGCAGTGATCACACAATCAAGTTAAGTTCGTAATAATGTAAAGCGGGACTTACCCAAAAAGGTTCCATACTCGGAAGAGGCAGAGGGCGATTATCATTCTCTTTCGTCCTCTTTTCGGTTTCTTTGGTATCCTGGTCGTTCCCCGTCTCTGGGTTCGTTAAATCCTTATGGTCACTTCCCGTTGTGACACTTGTGGGTTAATCAATTAACCCACTCACTTTGTCACCAAAATATAAAAATTTCACCTTTCGCACACACCCCACACTTAGCACCAAATTGTTACGAACGCGATCGTTGGATGTTGTTTTCGCGTAGTAACGGTCGTTCCGAGCGGTTAGAACGTCGATTATTCAGAGTTCGGGGGAGCTGCGCGTACAACTCTCTGAGTTGTTTTAAGGAAGTGACGGGTTCGGTTGTAGTTCGAGACGAGTAATTGGGAGAAAATAGTATCAATTGGGTTTATTCATGAGCTTGCCCTACCCCACGACCTTACAATATGTTGATAAAGCGACTCTAATATGAGGACTTGTGATATTCGTGCGATATGAAAACTTGGTCGGTTAACAATTAGCAAGATCAGCGAGAGGACTGTCTTGGATGATCGTTCGGCGATGACTGCCTTCGCGGACCCTTCGTGCGGCCCACGACGGTTCGCGCAATGATTCCTAATTCAGGAAAAGGGTCTTGTTCACTCGCCGCAGAGCGCTCTCCGAGAGTTCTGCGGCTCGGTGGAATCTGCTGATTCCGCGGAAAGGTGTGGGATCTGTTCCAACGGTCTTTTCCATGATTCGGATTCCAGGTCGGCGTAATCCGTTGGTAGCAACTGGACCGTTGGACGGTGGACGAAGTCCGTCCGTAACAATGCATAAAATCTTTTTTGTGTCGATCGTCGTAGACTCGTCGATAATTAGCGAGTCATATGGATTTCCGACGTCCTCCAAGAGATCTTGTACGATGCACGGGGATAAAAAATTTTTTATGAGTGCGGCACACTTTGTCCGATGCAATTTGATTTCTCGAAGGACTTGAGAATCTGTATCAAGATCCTTGATCACGAGAAACAGATGGTCGACGGATTTTATAGACGAATGTTCTGCACATAGGCAGCAATTTTCAATTCCGCAGTTTTTCACTTTTCACTCAGGGTAATTTTCGCGAATTTATCTATTTTCGGCAAGGTGCCGACCATGTGCTCGCATTTTACTGACTGCTCATGCTTTTTCGACGTAGCTTGAATAGTTAGTCCTGTTTTGTGTGCGCATAGAACCATTTTGCAAAACGTACAGAACGCTCTATTCGGATCTCCATCGGGCGATGGTTCCAACCAACCTACATTGTCGAAAATAATAGTCATTGACATGTTAATATACAGTAGAGAGGACTTGATTTATGGTTTATCTGACAAAAACCAACCGAGTTTCATTCGCGGTTGGTTTGATTTTGATTGAAATCGACCGAAATTCAACCATTCGCAATATCGCCTGAGCGCTTAGCCCAATGAAGTTTGTTCGTTTTACTGAAACCGTACTCAAGTTTGACACAAGAGTGATTGAAAATTCCCTGTCTGAAAAAACTATTCGAAAAACGACACATTGGAATTTTCGAGAAATAATTTAGACGTGTTCACGATATCTTAAAGCTTAAAGGTGCCTTTTCGCGGCAGCGCCAAATGAGCAGCGACAAATCAGATTCTATATTCTCAAAATTGGAATTGTATTCGATATACCTGATTTTCCTCATTTTCAGATTCAGAATCATGAAAATCGAACTTCAACCGCAAAAAATGCTCTAATAAGATATTTTCAAGAAAAGATTTCATTAGCCGCTACTAACCGCTATTGTAGTTGAACTTGGTTTACTTTCATATAGTTTGCTGCAGCACCAGTGATATTTTGATAAAATATTTTCTTGAAAATAACATATTAGAGCAATTTTTGGGGTTGAAGATGGATTTGTATAATACTGAATCTGAAAATGAGGAAAATCAGGTACATATAATTAAATTCCAATTTCGAGAATACAGAAATCTGATTTTCCGCTGTTCATTGGACGCTGCCACAAAAAGGAACCTTAAGCGGTATGGGTTACGTTGGATTAAGCTTCCAGCTTGAAACGTACTTTTGTATATATGTTTGTTCAATTTTGTCTTTCGGCATTCGAATTTCGTGTCCTGGATCTTTTCTCTACGTCTCTGGTGATCGCAAGTATATGCTATAGGTTGACAAGCCTTTATGCATACATGAAAGAAGTGAAGGACAGTAATGATAACATAGAGCTAGTTTACACCGAACCGATTTGATGCGAAACAAATATTGAAACAACCAGTCAATGGCGATGATCTAGTAAATTTTTCTTAGAGCTTTGCACATTATTGGTTGCTGCCGTACTTGATTCGCATCAAATCGACTCGGTGTATACATGGTAAATGTCGGTACGACATTCACGAAATAGAAAGTAGATGGCGAACCTGTATGTAGCGTGTTGTCGTTTATTGGTTTAGTTTATCGTTCTGTTGGGATTATCGAAGGGAAAGAAAGACCATAGGGTGAAGAGAAAGATAACTATTTTAATATATGCACATGTCTCGTGGGCAACGGTCACGGCCCAACTAACAAAGAGTACCGGTAAACGCAAGTAGTGCGCTCCGGCGCCTTAATACTAACTTTTGCTCAGTCGGTAGAGCAGTGGGCTATCGACGAACGATAACTTTACTTCTCAACACTCCCACCGTTTGAGTGCGTCGAGGGCCCTATGCCTAAACCGTTACATAGATGCTGAAACTGTCTCTTTGGTAAAGCTTTAGTAAATATATCAGCTAGCTGCTGATCAGTAGGAACATATTCTATCGATATTTCTCCAATCTCCACAGTTTCGCGAACATAGTGATGCTTGATGTCTATATGTTTGGTTCGCTTATGAAACTCCGGATTTTTTATTAATCGGATTGCACTTTGATTGTCTACTCGCAAGACTGTCGCAGTTACCGGTAGACACCCGAGATCGTTTAACAATTTCCTCAGCCAAATAGCCTCTTTCGCAGCCGTTGCTGCCGCGACGTACTCAGCCTCCGTTGTGCTGAGTGTGACTAGCTTTTGTCGTTGGGACGACCACGTCACAATCCCGTTCGATAGGCAGAACGCATACCCCGTGGTAGATCTACGTGTCTCCACGTCACTTGCGAAATCCGAGTCTGAAAACCCCTGTAATTCTGAGTTACTCCCTTCGCTTTTGTACATTATCCCGACTTTCGTTGTTCCGACCAAGTACCGGTAGATTCGTTTCACCGCTTGCCAGTGGCTCTCGTTGTGATTGCTAAGAAATTTACTAACCGAATTCACTGAATATGCGATATCCGGCCGCGTCACGACTGCAAGAAACATTAACGAGCTTACTGATTCTCGGAACGGTACTGTACTTGGGTTTTCATCGTCGCGATCGTTTGGTTCTAGTCGCGCGTGCGGATCGGCCGGAACAATTGCCGCTTTTGCATCAATCATCTTAAATTTATTAAGGATTTTCTTCACATACGCTTCTTGATGCAAGAACATGGTTTTCTTTACTCGATTTCGTTCTATTTGTACCCCGACAAATAACTTTCCATCCCCGATCGTAATTTCGAACGCGTTTCCCAACGATTTTATTACTGACTCTAGGACTTTACTTGTTTCTGCTGCGATGAGTCCGTCATCTACAAAAAGCGCCAAAAATACATCTACAGCGTCTACCCGTCCTCGAAAGATACACTTGTCGGCTTCCGTTTCGTGAAACTGGTATTTCTCTAAGAATTCGCGAAATTTCTTGTTCCAGCACCTGGGTGCTTGTTTCAAGCCGTACAACGACTTGTTCAGTTTACACACGAAGCCTCGTTTTTCTTCTTTCTTGATGTTGAGTCCCTCTGGTATTTCCATGTAGATCTCTTCCTTCAACTCTCCGTGAAGAAAGGCTGTTCTCACATCGAATTGTGTGAGCTCCAAGTCCTTTTCAGCCACCATGGCCAATAGTACTCTCAACGAGTCGTATCTCACGACTGGCGAGAAGGTCTCGGTGTAGTCGAGTCCCTCCGTTTGTTGAAATCCTCGTGCACAAAGTCTTGCTTTGTACCGGTATACGTCGCCTGACGTGTCTCGTATGACCTTGAATACCCATTTCGAATCTATGGGCTTTCGATCCATGTTCCTTGGTATGATCGACCAAGTCTCATTCTGCTCGTGCGCGTCGAACTCTTCCTGAATCGCCTCGGCCCACTTTTCTGCCTCGGCACTGTTCATCGCCTCCTGAAATGTGTTTGGCGGATTATATTCAGCGAAGTCGATTTCATACCGTATGGGTCGTCGGATGTTTGCACGGTCCCGCAGTTGTCTTTCATTGTCTGGTTGATTTTGATCTTCTTCTCGAGGATCTTCTGGTTGTTTGTTTGTTTCAGGATCTTCCTGAGCTTCCTGGCGTTCTTCCTCCGGTTGCTGCTCGGCGGGTTCTGCCACATGTTCATTTTCGTCCGCTGGAAGGGTGTAGTCGAATTCTTCCTCCTTTTCTGCCCCAAGTTGCGACTTCTCGTTGAATGTGACGTCTCTTGATACGGATATTTTCTTATTCTGTGGATTGTACAAACGGTAATTCATCGAGTCGTTCTGATATCCGACCAAGATCAACTTTGTGGCCTTCGGATCTAATTTCTTGCGAAATTGTTTGTCGATATGCATGTACGCATCCGATCCGAACACTCGAAAATGAGACACATCTGGTGCTTTTCCAAACCAGATCTCGTATGGCGTTTTCTCTTTACCGGTAGCCAGAACTCGGTTGAGCACGGTCACTGCTGTGCCGACTGCTTCCGCCCATAGCGACAGAGAAAGTTTCTTTGCCGTTATCATCGTGCGCGCACTCTCGATGATCGTTCTGTTGTCTCGCTCGGCTTTCCCGTTCTGCTGGGGAGTGTAAGGTGCCGTGTTTACCAGCTCGATACCACGAGCCTCGAGATATCGCTTCATTTCTTGGTTGCAATACTCTCGACCATTGTCCGTACGTAACACCTTCATCGGCTTGCCGAATTTGTTGTCGATCAGCTTTTCGTATTTCTTGAAAATGTCGAAAACATCAGATTTGTGCTTCATGAAGTAGACATACCGGAATCCTGATGCGTCGTCCTTGAAGATTATGCAGAATCTTGCACCACCGATCGACTCTGTTGAGAATGGTCCGCATACGTCCGAATGTATGTATTCTCCCGGTTTTGTGTTTCTTTTTGTCTCGTTCTTCTTGAATGGGAGTCTGTGTGCCTTTCCGAAGACACACGATTCACAGAAGAAATTGTCTATGTCCGCTAATTTCACACCGTGAATTAGCCCCTTTTGCGTCATTTCGCGCAAAACTTTATTGTTTACGTGTCCCATTCGTTCGTGCCAGACACGCAAGTTAACAGTTGACACATTTGCTTCTTTCGCAATAATTGGTTTTCTCACTTTGAAGAGCATTCGGTAAATCTGATTGTCTTGTTGCACACCGACGCCGAAAACTTCACCGTCACGGTTGATTGTCACTAGTTTTCCTTTGAACAAAACATCGAAACCTTTTTCAGTGCTTACGCCAACTGAAAACAAGTTCTTTCGAATCTTCGGAACGTAGAGCACATTTTCGATTCGAGCTTCACACCATTTACCGTTTACTAGTCTGTAGATGAGCACAGTGCCACTACCGGTAACGTCACACACGCCATTGTCCCCGAGCGATATAGACTCGCCACTGCTTGGTTCGAACTCACTGTACCAGTCCCGTCGGTAAGTGATATGCCTGGACGCACCGCTGTCGGTAATCCAGACATCGCTTGTGTCAACTGCCATGAGTCGTTCTACGACCTTGCTACTCGACACTGTTTCCGATTTCACTTGTCGCTGTGTTTGTTCATTCGTCGAAGCGACGAACGCACACTCGCGGGGGTTTTCACCGGCATTGTCTTTGTCCCTTTTCTTTTTCCGGCAATCGCGAGCAAGATGTCCTTTCCTTTTACAATAGAAGCACTCGACACTCGTATTTCTACTTTCGCGGTTTTTCTCGCTGTCATTGTTTTGATTCGCGGCGAACTTTTTCTTTTTGTTCCCGCCAAGACTGACAGCGGCTAGCGCTCGAGTGACGTCGTCGTCACCTTCGAGTCTTCTTTCTTCCTTCAATAATCTTTCTAATAGATTATCAAGGGTTTGTGTTCCTTCGGGTACACTGTCCCATGCTGTCTGGAGAGCGTTGTACTTTACCGGTAGGCTGCCAAGGACCTTTGCCATTATGGCCGTGTCCGAAATCGCTTCTCCCAGATCCTTCAGTTGTGACGCCATGTTTTGTACCCGGGAAACGTGTTGTACAACCGATTCGTTTGATTCCATGCGATGTCCGTGGAACTTTTGTAGCAAGAGCATCTTGTTCGACGTTGATTTCTGCTCGTGAATTCTCGCCAATTTGTCCCACATTTGCTTCGCTGTGGTGCAGTTGAGCATACAGTCGAGCTGGGAATCCTCTATCGACGAGGAAACTATGCACATGGCCATCGCGTTGTCTTTCACCCACTTTTTGCCAGCGGCCGAATCTGCGTCTTCCGGCATCACTCGCACACCTGTTACGACGTCTTGAATCGCGTTCGCGATAAGCATCGAGTTCATTCGAAATTTCCACGCTTGAAAATTTGAGCCATCAAACTTCTTGATGTTCTTTATCAGAGTTGATTCCGTCATGTTCGTTCGATTAATTTTCCGTATGCGTTTACCGGTACACTACAATGGCGACCACGTGTCGACCACAAAGGAAGAAGAAATCGAGATAACCGTTTTCTCTTTATCGTTCTCTGACTTCGATAATCGGGTGTTACGCAGGCTGCTTGCCTGGGCCCATAACCTGTTGGGATTATCGAAGGGAAAGAAAGACGATAGGGTGAAGAGAAAGATAACTATTTTAATATATGCACATGTCTCGTGGGCAACGGTCACGGCCCAACTAACAAAGAGTACCGGTAAACGCAAGTAGTGCGCTCCGGCGCCTTAATACTAACTTTTGCTCAGTCGGTAGAGCAGTGGGCTATCGACGAACGATAACTTTACTTCTCAACACGTTCTAATCGAAGCCGACTGAAATTTCTGTTTTTGTATACTTTTGAAACTATTCCCTACTTTATTCGTCAAAATCGCCGTGAATGAGCAGAAAATTAACGTTTCAGAATCGTGGCAATTTCGACGGACCGCAATTGAAATTGTAGTGGGGGAAATCTAGGGTATTTCTAGGAAGAAACGAAATCAGTCTAGGGATACGAAGCATAGACCATCTGGCAACACTGCGCCACACCGATGTGCTACTGTTTGATTGTGTGGGGCGCGGTCAGCCCACGATCCGACTGCACTGCACTGCACTAAGCCGATTGTGAATGATGCTTATGGCTTCGTGCCCGCGTCACTTTCGTAGCTCCTCGTACGATCATAATTTTGAAGCGGCAAATATTTACTTTTATTAGGTGTCACCTTACTATTGAAAGTGGCATATCCTACATAATCCTGTTGTGTAAATGGACGTGAATCATGAGTATCGTTACTACGTTGGCCCATCGCGACAAGCAAATGCATCGGCCTTCAACATAGCGCATTAACATTTTTTTTCGCAAATAAGGTTAGTACTTATCTGTGACGTGTCGGGCGGTAGACAATATTGTTAGAGATGTGTACGTTGGAATTTGTGACTTTCATGTGATCCAATTTTTCGCAAATTTTGAGTATTTTTTAGAGTGGTGTATTTTGCCAAGCTTCTTCGCGGGTTAGTGATAAGCAGAGTGACACCCTGGTAACCAGTATGATTGAAAACTCATGATTTATTGTCTTGTGGAATTTGGATATATCGATGTTTTTGGTGACTCGTTATTCGTCTGGTGCTAACTTCAATTGATGAACATTTACTCATATTCAGAGTCGATGTTCATATCATGACTCGTGAACTACACAGACTAATTTGTTTTTGGGATTATTCAGACCTCATCCTGTCAATTTAAAAAAATGTCGATTACATTCTCCATTGTTAATAATCAAAGACTTGGTTCTTGCTGCGATTTCTAGTTGAAGCCGGATGTTTTCATAAATATGTCGACTGTACCACTTATCTTTGCCGAAGTGGACATCGAGGGTGGTGGAAAAGAAGAGACAACAGCATCGAGTGAAATGCAGACCGATGTTGTATACAACAATAATGTTCAGAATGCAAAAATCCGAATACGCATGTTATTTTTGCGAAAAGTCTACGGTCTTTTGAGTATCCAGCTGCTGATGACAATGGTGGTTGCAGCTGTATTTATGCTCTGCGAGCCTGTCAAACTGTTTATCCATAAAAAGTAAGAGCATATGACATCAAGCAATTAACAAAGCTGGAAAAAGTATTTTGAAATTTGAATCGTGGTATAGCACTTATAAAGTTTGCTTTTTGCAATAATATACCAATAGAAAATCTAAGTTTATGTATGTCTGGTAGAATATCTATTGATCAATGCAACACATTTGAAGGTAATTTGAACTGCTCGAATGAAATGAAAAAGGTACGTTGTTGATTGTTATTTCATACAGTCCATGTACCTGTTCACTTTGTGTATTAAAATTGAAAAACCTAAATCAACTTGATAACATAACATTTCAGCCACGTGATAAACTAACAGTTGTATTTTTATTCAATATCTGGTTTATTTTGTCCGTATGGCAGAATCTTGTTCGTTCAACCATTGATCAATCAAAGATTTCACGGCATCCTTACCATTCAAACACCTGCATTCACCAAAATGCGTGCTCTGCTAATACTAAATCACTCGGATGAATCAGACCAAAAAACTGTGTGTGTGCTATACATTTTTTTGGACATGTACATGTGTCTTTCATGCAAGAATTTAACTTCTGTAAATATTCATTGTATCATTCAAAACGATCAGTGAAAAATTCAGGTCAGCTAGACAACAGGCAACGTTGTTTCTACTATATCTCCAAAATAAATCCATGTATCTTTGATAGAATCATTCAGAGATTGCAGTACTTTTCATGTATTGCTGATACAGATGGAAAATGATTGCATATTTTCAGTTTTGGAAGAAACTAAAGCCTCGATATTCAGTGCGTTTAGCAGGCTAGAGAAGTGCAATCTGATTAAATCTGATAGCTGGTTTCCCAAATTGCATTAACCAGCGGAATTATTAGCTGGTTAGCAGATTCAGTTGATTAAACCAGCTAAGATCGCTGGATATTGCAGCCATGGTACACATACAATAATTCTAATGTTACTCTTATTTTTTTGGCTTTTGTTCAATACCTACAATTATTCTAGAATTTTTATGAGAGTGCAACTTGCATTGGTCAAACTATACTCAATGTATGTACAAATCATACATCGTGTTATGGGGTAGTTGAAAATTAATTCTCCAGTATGAACTTTTGCTTCATCAGATAATTTGATATTGCAAATCTCAATCTAATCTTTCCTTGTGCTCACTTTAGAAACGATTGAAAATACAAGATAACTCTTTTTTTGTCAATCTAAATTTTGGATATAGTGTGAAAATTGATACATTCTGTGGTTGATATTTGAACGTCCAATTTTACATGCAGCAAAATTAAAGAGAATAGCCTAATGAAAAGTTGATTTGCTCGAACTATTAAAATAATCATATAAATCACGCATAAATACCCTTCTTAATTTTATTAATTCACTTTTCAGTGACTGGATGATGGTGTTATCATTTTTTTTAACAATGGGAATTATGGTAGCATTGATTCTTAAACGCAGGCAACACCCCACAAATTTGATTTTATTGGGTGCATTTGTGAGTATTTCATATTGCGATCTATAATCCAATGATTATACCAGCAAAGCATTGTTGAACATTATGTATTTCAGACGTTAGTTCAAGCGTATTCTGTTGGCGTCATCGTTACTATGTATGAACAGCCTGTTGTCTTGCAAGCATTGTTCATAACTTTAACGATAGTTACAGGACTGACAGCATATACGTTTCAAACGAAACGAGACTTCACTCATTTAGGTTTCGGGTACGTAAATAGTGTTTGTACTTTAAAATTTCAAGTTGGTTAAATATCAAGTTTAAAAAAAACTTACATGCTTGTGGATCTGAAAGAAGTGCACACGTCTTCGTAACTTCCATAGATTATTTGGTATTGCCGAGTTGAAAATGTGAGACAATTATAAAACATTGCTTCAACATATCAAATAGCATGAGAGAAAGTTATAGGTATATCCACATATTTTTTGTAGACTATGTTACTCAGAATATTAGTCCAAAAATGATGATTATCCTGGTGATACACATGTTGATTTCAAACGGCTAATAGAAGTCAATACTTACAGATTGTTTGCTGTCTTATGCGCTTTACTGGTCGGCGGCATTATACAATTATTTGTACAGAGTACGGTTATTGAATTGTTTCTGAGCATTGGAGGGGCACTGCTCTTTTGCATGTTCATCATATTCGACACCCAAGTGTTGATGCGCACGTTATCACCGGAGGAATACATCGTGGCAACAATTAACTTATATATGGACATCATTAATTTGTTCCTGCATATTTTGCGAGCGTTAGCTGCTTCCAGGCAGTAGTGTAACTAAACCAGATTTTGATATCTCATCAAGGACGAAGAGAAATTTGCACCTGAAAACGTTATCTTGCATCACTATGGTCTGATTAATTTCGTAACCCTTTTACCGTTTTCAATCACCTTTGAATTAAGAGATATCATAGATATGGCATGTGATAAGTATGGGTTCAAATATGAGTTA
The DNA here is from genome assembly GCA_963969455.1 of Arge pagana. Classification (NCBI taxonomy): domain Eukaryota; kingdom Metazoa; phylum Arthropoda; class Insecta; order Hymenoptera; family Argidae; genus Arge; species Arge pagana. Next base: position 17,355,681 of record OZ018309.1, on the reverse strand, counting down.
CAACTTTCTTGAACGTTCAGGAAATCATTCAAAATAACTATGTTTCAAAATTATTCCAACGTATGACGCTAATAGATTTTTATTGACTGAATAATTCAAAAATTCGTATTTTTTGTCACATGTAATCGATCTGGCTTTGAGTAATCAACTGTATAGGAGTATGGCATGAATAACAATCTATGTAAATTCCAGACTGTCCCATATAATATTGAATTAGTCTTCAAATTTTATAGATATATGAATTGCGTTACTAACCGTTAATGAATAAATGTATTACAGTTATTAAAAAAAAGCAAAATTGAAAGAAAAGTAATACTGGTCAAAGTTATTTGGCATCATTAGTGTCTGGTTGATGTCCAAATGTTGGGTTGTTACAACATCTCAAACTGAATCAGAAATTTAGAAATTAATATTTCGTGTTCTAATTATGGAGGCCTTGCTTTCATTATGCACAGTCGTTCATCTCCCAATATCTGTACTTTACTTTCAGAAAATTGTAAAATTTTATTTTCTCCATTATTCAGTTTTCAATTTCTTAACGATGTAGTGTAAGATTCGCGATAAAATAGGATGCTGAAGTTGATTCAAATCAATGACGAACACGCAACGTTCACATGATACAGAAATACAAAGTCATGAACTCGATTCGATCTTTTTACCGCAGAATGCAATGTAATTTCGTTTTGTTGTTACCGAAAGACAATTCGAAATGATAGGGATATATAATAGAAACGGAAGATACTTGCAAGTACGGCCGGAATTGATTGACAACGCGATTAGAACCAGGTGGTTCTCCCTTCTGATGTACAGGTGGTGGGGCCTCTTAGCCGTTTTTACTATCACTAGTTTTTTTTGAATATCACGAGTTACGGATACAAATCAGGCACTTAATTTAAATGAATAACAGACAACATATAAAATGATTATAATAACAGACACATGTATATGAATCATTTCACGACAAGCGGAACGGTTTCGGCCAAAAATATATCTTGATGCTTCTGATTCTTTCATATTTTTTTACAGATTCGCTAAGTAAAATGAATGCATCAAATATTTTTTTTCTAAATCGAATCGTTCAAAAGTTACAAGGGATTGAATTTGTGAAAAAACGGCACAGAATCGAAATCATGCTCTCTTTTAAACGTCAATATCTCTGATTCCTTTCTTTACATTAGTCGTACAAATTGCAGTATAAACTCATTTTGAAGCTCTTGAATCTTACTTTAATTATATTTATTTTTGATTCATGGAATCAATAATTTTCCGTTTATTATTAAGAATTATATTATCTAAACGGGATTTTCAAGATGTTAACACCCTTTGAAAATACGAGCGTGTTCCTTAATTCATTCTCTGAAAAACCTGTAAGTTTAAAAGTGGAACTCCGACAAAAACTGTAAAAAATCCGAAATAAGAATGAAATTAAAAATACAGAAGACAAATTGCCGAAGAAAAACTACAACTAGTAAAAAATGTAAAGTGTAACTTCAAGCTCACATTGGGAATAAACAAATCAAAGTAGAGCAACCACAAAAGGAGCGAGTGAGAAAGTAGAGAACGAAAAATAAAAACAAATTAGAGTGCATAAAAGGAAAAGAGTAATTTATACTACGTAGTGAATGACATCAAGTTCATATTTATGTTGCAAATAAATTGATAAATATTTATAATATATTGATGTAAAAAATTAATTAAGAATGTTCAATAACAATTGCTACTGTCTGATATATTTTAATTCAGCAGTACTGAAAAAAGCTATGAAATGCGATGTGGCGTTCCACTTATCATTCCATGCGCCAAGGCGCGGACGTACGCGGGAGCGCGCGGTTACGTTCAACCCTTTTTTGGCACGTTTCTCCTAAATTAGGACTACGGGGGCAGAACGGTCACGATGGTCTAAAGTTGTCCAGAATCCACTAAGACTGACCATGGTTTATCAAAAGAATGTTTGATATTGTTGAGTAACGTTGCAACTGTTGTAGCGCGCCGTTACGTTGTCTACTCATAAAAGTGAGCAAATCGCTGTTCTATCAAGAGACTCGGTAGAGTCTCGCGCCTAGTTATATGAAAAAAAAAAAAAAAATTTCGCACTCGCCGCGCGAGACTCTGACAGAGTCTCTATACCCGAACGGCAACTGAGTGACCGTTAAGGAAATTTATGATCGTTAATTTCTTCCGTCTCGCTATAAATACAGAATTGTAATATTTATTGCAGGATGTGGCAAAAGAGAGCTTTAATTTAAGCCCTATTGCGATTAAATCGTTGGACGTAGAGCTGAGATATTATTATTCGAAGGTTTCGATGCAAGTAATTTATACGTGTCTTCGACGAGATTGCATTTTCGTCGTCTCCGTCAGTCAGTGACGTCACTCACTGTGGCAAGAAACCTATGGGTATAAAGAGTATAGAGTGGCTTTCGCTAGGTAGAGAGAAGAGACCTACCAAGTATGGACGTAGCCAGATGGCGCTTTGGTTAGCTCTTTATTTTCACCAACTACAGTACGGTATCATACCAATCATCTGGGGTATGATTTATTGTGTCAATGTATTTTTGGTCGTAATTGTGCGTATAATTCAGAACAAGATCATTTGAGGTACGGTAAGATATTTTTTTTTATGAGATAACTGTAAGTGTTTGACAACACAGGGTTGAATTGAATGATTACTACAGTCTTTAGTTATACCGTGAGTATTCGTTATACGGGTCACTTGGATCAGTCCGACCCCGAATTTGGCGTTTACGGCATTGCCGTTCCGCCGTTCTTTGTTCACGCTGGTTGTCTTCTGCTTTGACAGGTAGGCAAAGCGCGCGGAGTACGATTTTATGGTTAGATTGCGGTTAGGATTTTCTGTATGAAAAAATTGTTACGATAATCTGTCCATTATTATTAGGCAAATAAATAATATTTTTGAAACGATTCAATGCAAATCAGAAGCAACTAAAGTAGCTAAGTCACGAGAATATCTATTAGCGAATCCTGTGAAAAGTGTAGAGAAGTAGAAGTTGTACCAGGCGATAGAGACAATTACAGTCATTACATTAACAGAGAGTGCATTACATTCGGATTGCAAATTATTGTATTTAGCCACAAATGGAAACAACTTTCAAGATTATTTACGCACGTATAATAAATTTATTACTATTACATTTCGATGGAAATTATTAATAATCAGTGTAACTGATAACTGATGAACAAATAAAAAATTGTACTTACGTAATTAATCAAATTCTACAAAAAGTAGTTATATAAATGTTCGCCTAGTTATATAAATGTGATAGTCACCCACAAACAATACATTCTTATGCCAAGAAAACATTATACACTTACTATTTTATACAAAAATTCCTTCCTCGTAAAAAAAAAAGATTCGAAATCAGATGTTATTGCCTAGTACCGATATCACGTTGTCTTTTTTCGAATTGACAATTGGGCTTTTTATAACACGGTATTGATAGCCTTCCTGTCCTGCCACGTAGTACCATAGATATAACGATAGAGGACTGACGCCTCCATTGGTTCGCCCAAATAACATTTTAAAAAAATAATAAAAAAAAATAAATTTGGTTGTGGTGGTACTAGGCGGGCCAATATTTCGTATCACTATATTAGGATTATTGACATGGTTCAACCGCCGTAACATTGTACTTATCTAGAAAAGGCCCGCCTAGTACCACTACCACCAAATTTTTTTTTTTTAATTATTTTTTTAAATCGTTATTTGGGCGAACCAATGGAGGCGTCAGTCCTCTATCATTATATCTATGGTAATACGTGGCAGGACAGGAAGGCTGTCAATACTGTGTTATGAAAAGCCCAATTGTCAATTCGAAAAAGGACAACGTGATATCGGTACTAGGCAATAGCATCTGATTTCGAATCTTTTTTTTACGAAGAAGGAATTTTTGTACAAAATAATGAGTGTATAATGTTTTCTTGGCATAAGAATGTATTGTTTGTGGGTGACTATCACATTTATATAACTAGGCGAAAGGTTTTTGCACCAGAGGTGCTTTTTATGGGGATATCACGACTTTTTGTAGAATTTGATTAATTACGTAAGTACAATTTTTTATTTATTGATCAGTTATCAGTTACACTGATTATTAATAATTTCCATCGAAATGTAATAGTAATAAATTTATTATACGTGCGTAAATAATCTTGAAAGTTGTTTCCGTTTGTGGCTGAATACATTAATTTGCAATCTGAATGTAATGCACTCTCTGTTAATGTAATGACTGTAATTGTCTCTATTGCCTGGTACAACTTCTCCTTTTCTACACTCTTTCACAGGATTCGCTAATAGATATTCTCGTGACGTAGCTACTTTAGTTGCTTCTGATTTGCATTGAATCGTTTCAAAAATATTATTCACTTGCCGAATAATAATGGACAGTTTATCGGAACAATTTTTTCATACAGAAAATCCTAACCGCAATCTAACCATAAAATCGTAGTCCGCGCGCTTTGCCCACCTGTCAAAGCAGAAGACAACCAGCGTGAACAAAGAACGGCGGAACGGCAATGCCGTAAACGCCAAATTCGGGGTCGGACTGATCCAACTGACCCGTATAACGAATACTCACGGTATAACTAGAGACTGTAGTAATCATTCAATTCAACCCTGTGTTGTCAAACATTTACAGTTATCTCATAAAAAAAAATATCTTACCGTACCTCAAATGATCTTGTTCTGAATTATACGCACAATTACGACCAAAAATACATTGACACAATAAATCATACCCCAGATGATTGGTATGATACCGTACTGTAGTTGGTGAAAATAAAGAGCTAACCAAAGCGCCTTCTGGCTACGTCCATACTTGGTAGGTCTCTTCTCTCTCCCTAGCGAAAGCCACTCTATACTCTTTATACCCATAGGTTTCTTGCCACAGTGAGTGACGTCACTGACTGACGGAGACGACGAAAATGCAATTTCGTCGAAGACACGTATAAATTACTTGCATCGAAACCTTCGAATAATAATATCTCAGCTTTACGTCCACCGATTTGATCGCATTAGGGCTCAAATTAAAGCTGTCCTTTGCCACATCCTGCAATAAATATTACAATTCCGTATTTATAGCGAGACGGAAGAAATTAACGATCATAAATTTCCTTAACGGTCACTCAGTTGCCGTTCGGGTATAGAGACTCTGTCAGAGTCTCGCGCGGCGAGTGCGAAAAAAATTTTTTTTTTGTATATAACTAGGCGCGAGACTCTACCGAGTCTCTTGATATTCTCTAGAATAATCAGTTATAGTTATCACCGTCTAATTACTAATTTTTGGGTCAGAAAAATTATAAACTTTGGTTGCTCTTTTCTTGTACAATATACCGTTTGAAATTAAGAGCATTATTCTTTTTTCCTTAGTTAGCATTGCTCAATCGAAATAATATACGAATTCTCATCACATCTTACTTATTATGTATGTCAATTTTGTCCCATGCTACTTTCGCTCATGTATATATACAACTGTTACGTCCGCGTAACTTTAGCAAATAGTTATTATTACTCTTGCGACTTACCCTATAAAAATTCGAAACTTAGGATCTCGATTGTCGAACACCACTGAGTGCTTACGTCAGAAGCGTAGAAAACGCTTATCGCGCTACGCTTTCCGTGCATCGGACAATAAGAACAATATTTTTCCGTAATCTAGGCTTACTCTCACCATACGATTTTCCTCCCTTGTAAAAAGTCATAGGGTGAGCATCACTGTTTCTTCTAGAAAAATTTTAGTGGCGGGGTTTAATTTACGACCTTTTCTGGGTATAAATACGAGCTGAAAATCGGGCTAAATTGTCACTCTCTTCGCAGACTTCTTCTCGAAGGTTGGCCCTTACTACTTCCGCTGAATCCTAACGTACTATATCAGGAATCGTCATTCGCTTCAAAGACGTCCTGCCGAACTGTGCCGCATACTTGATAAGAGTATTACCATTCCTGCTCATCCTTGCCAATGTTCGTGCCAACATAAGTGACCTGTTCTACCGAACTGTGCTGTATACTAAATAATTGTATTACCGAATTATTATAACCTCAAGACCTAATTACTAGAAATACCTAACCCGATTCCAGACTCATCCATTCTATCATTTGAAAACTCTTCCAATCTACGTATTACAACTATTTCTACTGCATCCTATATTCGACTCGATCGTGTGTACCTAAGGCAATAACGTCAACGATAGGCTAGACCTCGGTCCCCGGTAGAGAGGGCGGTAACGTCTTGCCCCAAAACAGCGATCATGTAACAAAACCTGGGTTTTGTTCGTCAGCCAAACAATCTTCGGATTTAATAAAGGCTGGACGTAACACAATATCCGCCTACACAAATGAATATTTATATCTGTTTTGTTACACAAATAGCGGAAATTAAGACTGAAAAGTTGTCGAAAAATCACTATGTGGACTACTAGCCGAGGTAGATTGGAAGATTTTGAGCAAAAGGCATATTTATACGTGACTTTAACATATATATCATACATGTTTTATTTAGTACTCCTTATGATATCTATTACAGTAGTCGACGTGTGTGTATTATTGGTACATCAAAAGACATTCTAAGAATAAAATTATTTTTATATCAGAGTCCTTAGACAGGTGGGTAATGATACAACTAATATGCTGATGAAGTGACTAAAAAAAGAGAAATTAATTTTTGTAATAACAGAGTATAGTATGAAGAAATGATGATATTGTAACACCTATTAACGATCATCAGTCATGAACATGAATAAAAAAAGGATATGTTCTATGCGTAAGATCTACTCTCACAGCACATCAGAACAACATGTATAATCTTCTAATGATAACATTTTGTAACCGGGAATGTGAGCTTCTATTCGTGGCGTATGGTTATAACGTACATTTTGTAGAAAACATCATTATAACATGACATTTTTACAAAATTATATAAATGACGTGTATCTCTCATTACGGATATATTCATAGTGGAATTATTGTGATAGAATAATGCAACTTACATTTCTGCAGAAATTATAAACTGTGAATACTTTTGCACCGTGTCTCCAGTGATATGCAATTAGTATACATTTACGTGATACGTGAGTTTGAAGTTTTACATGTGAACGTAATTCCAAAATAACTGGACATTTAGCTATAAATGAGTATTGTGTATCGTTAATTATATAATCGTTAGATATTCAAGAAACCAAATGTTTCCCACAATGTGAAATCTGCAACAATTATACAGTTTATCATCACTATTTTCTTTTATGAATATATCGAGACTTGACAAATCTACACTTATTATTAATTTGTCGGTGTATATTGAAATAGAAGCTAAACTTATGCGATCTATTGAACATTTTGTATATACATTGAAATAACGAGAATATAATTATTGGAAAAGAAAAATGATGGATCTTTTTCAGTTCTAAAAATTTGTACAAAGAATGTAATTTTTCTCACACATTTATTCATCATATTTATTCGTACGTGAGAAATTATGTATAATTTATAAATTTCATCGGAGCTAAGTTTTCTACACTCTACAGTTTGCATAATTTGTACAATTTTCTCGTGTGTAACATTCTCTGATGGGAATTGTTATCTGGGGATAGGCAGGAAATTTGTGTTTCGTTTAAGTTCGACTTAACGAAGTATAACTTATGTCTAATATTCGCAGTTTGTCGCGTACTAAGGTGAAGGTCAGCAGCCATAGCAGCTAATACAACCTCTTCATTAATGCCACTTGTGGCAGGAAGCCTCACGCCAGTTTCGCGCAAGCGAGACTCAAGTCGTCGAAAAGTTCGGTCACATGAAAAGTTGGTTCTGATACATGATTAACGCCATTACTGATAGTGAAGACAAAATTAAGATAAAACCTACCTGTCTGGATATTTAATCCAATAAGCTGTTGCAGCAAGAGTTGCGTTACGTCGGCACTCATCATAAAGCACGAACTAATCGACGTACTCATTTGTTGTAAAATTCATGCTAGAGAATTTTCAAAATGGTAACAGGCAATAGTAAGCACACGGATAAGCTATTGAAATAGAGTGATAAGCCATATCGGTTGTGCGACAAGTGAACACAGATACCCCAAATATTGGTGGAGAAGGCCAACATTTTGAATCGCTTCAGTGAGCGTCGAAATAAATAAATACCTAACAGCCTCGTTGAGTAGTTGTTGATATTTCTTTCCTTAACCAAGTAAGTGTCTCTTGCGTTCTCGTAAGAATTTCGATCGATCAAATTCGTCTAGTTGCTGATTGACCGAAGGAGTGGGGCCTCGTGCCGATTGAGTCCCTCCCCTTCGCGACACTTGGAATGTACCACCCTGGCTAATTTCTGTCATATCTTCTCTCTCTTTTTTTTCGAGTCCCGTATCTTCTTTTTATTTTTATTCTTGCCATTGTTTTCTTTCCTTTTTTCTGCTCTTTCCCTTCTTGTTTTCAGTTCCTTATCCCACCTTACTCCTTTCCCCTCGTACTTGAAAATCTCTTCCATGTTTTCTTTTACTCCCTGCATCTCTGTGCATCGTTCTATTAAATGTTCCAGCGTCTTTACTTCCGTCTTACACATGCGGCATACCCTCTTTTCTTCATTCGTCCAGAACTTTCTTCTTCTTTCTTCATTTCCGCACCTCAGTCTAGCCACTATTGCTACCTCGTTTCCTTTTCTTCCTCTTTCCCCTTTTATGTACCTTGGCTTTGCTATGACCCTTATCTCTTTATAAATCGGTACACTTCTCAATTTCCAGACTTTATTCATTCTTTCCTGTTTTTGTACCTCTCTATCTCCATCTACTGCTCTGTCCTCTATGTTTTCTTCTTTCTCTCCTCATTTCCACCTCTTCTGGGCTCATCCCGCATCTCTATAGCTACCGTTTTTTTCTTCCCCCATCTGTCGTTCTTTCCTTTTTCTTGCACTTTCTTTGTCTCCCTCCAGCATTTTCTCAGCATCTTTCTCTTTTCGTCATTTCTTATTTTCTTCTCATACCTTGTCTCTCTTTGCTACCTCTACCATTAGCTTATCTTTCTTCAACTCTTCTCTTATAATGTACCCTGGCATGGATCTCTCTAGTCCTAATATCTATCTTAAGTACCTTTTTTTAGAGTCTCTCTAGCGCTTCTCGTTCTTCCCATTCCCATATCTCGCCCCATACATCAGTATTGCCCTGACTACTGAATCGAATATCGTCATTCTCCATTCCACATCCCCCTTGAATTTTCTCTTCCCTATTTCCCATAGCGCGTTCTTGCTAGCTCCGAGGTCTGGCGCCGACTCCTGCTGCGCAGCCGCAGGCGTCGCGCAACGTCGGGTAGATGGCGCAGGAAGCGCGCCACGTGTGGCACCCCTATCACCTTCGTTCCTGGTAACCAGCGCCGTAATGGCCGCCACGGAAGATACGGCAACTAGTCAATGCCGCCATTCCTCTCGCGGCCCAAGCATTGTGCGCACCAGAAGCATTCTGCGCAGCACAAGACACAGAGTATCGTCCACACACGTGGCGTCTAAAATCGTTTTTCTATTGTAATTGTTGTTAAAAATATACATGTTTATTTAACGTTCAAGTGGAGAGTGTTAATCGACCCTGGTAGTCATTACCACCTATTAAAATCTCCATAATTGGTGACCCCGACGAAGAAAGAAAACGTGCGCCGTAACATCGAACAAAAATGACGTCCACGCCGAACGACGAGCCGCAACCTGGTTCCACCACCGGTCCACCAGCTCCATCAGCACTTCCCCAAGTGGAAGCGATGGAACGTTGCAAGCTGCCGGAATTCTGGAAGCAATCGCCTGAAATCTGGTTCCTGCAAATTGAATCAGTTTTCCACACGTCGAGAATCACGTCCGACTGCAGCAAGTACCATCTCGTCATCGGAAAACTCGACGCTACAGCAATTGACGAAGTCGCGGACATACTACGAAATCCACCCCATCAAGATAAGTACGCTTACATTAAAGCTAAGCTCATGCAGCGATTTTCAGACTCTGCCGACAAACAACTGCACAGAGCCCTAATGCAGCTCGAGCTTGGTGACAAAAAGCCCTCGCAGCTCCTACGCCAGATGCGAAACCTCGCCGGCAACAAAGCGTCCGAGGACGTTCTCCGAGTGAAGTGGCTGGACCTTCTTCCGGACTTCGCACAGCGCCTCCTGAAAATTTTTAAAGCACAGACTCTCGACGAGCTCGCTGCAGCCGCAGACGAGGTGCTGGAGAACTACAACGGTTCGCACGTAATGGCCACAGACTCGTCAAAATACAACTCTTCATCCGTATCAAACCGAGAAGTCTTCCCCAAGTCTGGCACCGCAGCTGAGTCACCTCAGCTGGCAGCTATCCAAAAATCGATGGCCGAGCTACTCTCCGTCTGCAAGGGACTTGCCAAAAAAATCAACGCTGATCCAGACTCTCGCAGACCGTGTTCAAAATCTCGCACGCGCCCACACTCCTCAGCTCGATCCGGATTGTGCTTTTACCACCAAAGATATGGTGCGAAAGCTCACCGCTGCACTCAGCCCTGCACCTCAACAGATCCGCTAGCTCCTATTCCGCAGTCGGAAAACTAAGAGAGCTCCCGTCCATACTGGCGGTCGACGACAGCAACAAAAATGTCATGCTGGTTAACAGCGAGCTCCGCCTACACATCTTTGATCGCTCTTCTCAGATCAAAATTTTTATTGACTCAGGCTCCGTCGTCTCTCTAGTGCCCAAAAGTCTTTTCAAAGAGAAGCTTGCACCGGCCGACCTGAAATTCTACGCAGCCAACACCACGGTGATCACCACATACGGCCAGCGAGTCCTATCGGTCGACCTCAGCTTATCAAACACCTTGAAATGGGCTTTCATCATCGCCGACGTCAAGACAGCCATCATCGGGGCTGATCTTCTCGTACACCACGTGCTCATTATCGATCTTAAAGGACGCCGATTGATCGACTCGCAAACTCTCGCCGTCGCTCTTGGAAAAGTATGCGCTGCTACGGTCCACAGTATTTCGACGGTTGAGAATCTCAACGTACCACACACACCTCAAGGTAACGAGTACATTAATTTGCTGAACAAATTCGACGACATTACACGGCCTCAAATTTCGCCACGCACCGACTCCAACAGTCCCGTCGCCCATCACATTGTCACTTCGGGACCGCCGGTAGTGGAACGACCTCGTCGACTCACAGGCGACAAACTAAAAATTGCTGAAGCCGACTTCGACCTCCTCCTGCATCACGGCGTAATCCGTCCCTCGAGCAGCCAATGGGCTAGCCCTCTTCACATGGTGCCTAAAAAACTTGGTGCCTGGCGTTCGACCGGCGACTACCGAAAACTTAACGCACAAACTGTGCCTGATCGGTACCCGGTGCTGTACATCGAGGACATTTTTCAACGTTTTCACGGAAAACCCATCTTTTCAACCATCGATCTCGTTCGAGCCTACCACCAAATTCCTGTTGCTTCTGAGGACATCGAGAAAACAGCCGTCACGACACCATTTGGCCTTTTCGAATTCCTTGGCATGCCGCCAGGACTTCGGAATGCTACACAAACATTCCAGCGACACATGGACAACATCTTGCGCGGATTCGACTTCGTCGGGTGCTTCATCGACGACCTTATAATTATATCGAACTCCCACGAACAACACCTTCAACACCTCAACACGGTTTTCGAGATTTTACGAGCGAATCGTCTCACCATCAACCCAAACAAGTGCCAATTTGGCAAAGAAGAGGTTGTCTATCTTGGATTCACCGTCAACAAGGAAGGTTACGCTCCTCCGCCAGAAAGAGTCCAAGCCATCCGCGATTATCCTAAACCCGAAACGATCTGTGATCTTCGTCGTTTTCTCGGGATGCTCAATTATTATCGCCGATGCATTCCGCAAGCTGCTCAACTCCAAGCTCCGCTGAATGACTACCTAAAAAATTCTAAAAAAAATGACAAACGAAAAATCGAGTGGAATGAGACGTCCGAACGAGCCTTCCAAGACTCCAAAAACTGCATCGCAGCGGTAGTTAAAACGTCGATCCTCTCACCGTCAGCTCCACTCACTCTCACGACAGATGCTTCCGACTTCGCGATTGGCGCCTCTCTCGAACAACTCGAAGACGACGTTTGGAAACCCGTCGGTTTCTTCTCGAGAAAACTATCGCCCACGGAAACGCGTTACAGCACCTACGATCGTGAACTCCTAGGTATTTTCGCTGCAATTAAATTCTTTCGTCACATTCTAGAGGGTCGACACTTCGTCATCAAGACCGACCATCGCCCTCTCGTTTACGCCTTCGCTTAACGATCCGACAAAGCCTCCCCAAGACAACTCCGCCAGCTGGACTATATCTCCCAGTTTACAACCGAGATTGTCCACATCAACGGCAATGAGAACGCCGTGGCCGACGCTCTCTCGCGCATAAGCGCAATTTCGATGCCGAGCTCCCTGGATCCCGAGACTATCAGCGCAGCTCAAATCGACGACGAAGAATTACAACGCCTGCAAGAAAATACCTCACTAAAACTACAACGGCTTTCGATCGAAGGTCACACCGTCTTCTGTGACATTTCTTCCGGCTGGGTCAGACCTTACATTCCTCGAAACCTTCGACAACGTGCATTCAACACCGTCCATGGCCTCGCTCATCCGAGTGGCCGAGTCTCTGCGCGTCAACTTCGCGAAAAATTCGTTTGGCCTGGAATAAAAAAGGACGCTCTTTCCTGGTCTCGGGAATGTATTCCTTGCCAACGAGCCAAAGTCCACCGTCACAATCGATCGCAGCCAATGAAAATCGACATTCCAGACAATCGTTTCGACCACGTTCACCTCGACATCATCGAGTTGCCCAAAGTTGGTGAGTTGCAATACTGTTTAACCATGATTGACAGATTTTCTCGATGGCCGCTTGCAGTGCCTATGAAGGACATGCTGGCTGACACCGTCGCCTCGATTTTTTACAAAAACTGGGTCTGTCAATACGGAACACCTCTAACCATCACGACCGACCAAGGCTCCCAATTCGAGTCCGCTCTTTTCTCGGCTCTGGCGAGCATGGTCGGTGCTCGGAGAATTCGAACCACCCCGTACCATCCGCAATCCAATGGTTTGGTCGAAAGGTGGCACCGGACTCTCAAGGCCGCTCTAATGTGCAATGCAGAAACACCCTGGCCGGAACTGCTTCCCACAGTGCTCCTTGGGCTTCGCACCTCGTACAAAGAAGACCTTCGCGCTTCGCCCGCGAGATGCTCTACGGAACGGAATTGAGAGTTCCTGGAGAATTTTTCGTCACGGAGAGCATCCCGGCAAATCCTCGAATCTTCTTGGAAAAATTCCGAGAACACATCAAGAGCATCCGTCCAACTCCGTCCGCTCATCACATCAAAGCTCGACCCTTCATCCTCAAGGATCTCCAGACATGCACCCATATCTTTCGCCGAATCGACGCCGTCAAACGACCGCTCGAGCCGCCTTACTCCGGACCACATGAAGTGGTGAAGAGAATCGACGACAAAGTCTTTGTCATCCTAGTCCGCGGCGAAGAAAAAACAGTATCTGTCGACGCTTTGAAGCCCGCCTACATCGCCAAAGAAGACGTCCTGGTGCAAGCCGATCCCCTCGTCCCCGAGGAAAATCGCTCCGTCGCCTTGGACAAGCCGCTACGCACTTATGCCAAAAAAATTAAAAAAACGGTTACGTTCCTACCACTCCGTTAAAGTTACTGGGGAGGGAGTGGTTGTGGCACCCCTATCACCTTCGTTCCTGGTAACCAGCGCCGTAATGGCCGCCACGGAAGATACGGCAACTAGTCAATGCCGCCATTCCTCTCGCGGCACAAGCATTGTGCGCACCAGAAGCATTCTGCGCAGCACAAGACACAGAGTATCGTCCACACACGTGGCGTCTAAAATCGTTTTTCTATTGTAATTGTTGTTAAAAATATACATGTTTATTTAACGTTCAAGTGGAGAGTGTTAATCGACCCTGGTAGTCATTACCACCTATTAAAACCTCCATACACGCAACATCCTCCTCTTTTTATTAGAAACGTACAAAGCGGATTTTCCGAAAGGTTTACAAAAGAAGTTTTACATCAATCGTGGCGGACAACCGTCCCGTAGAATTGCGGAGGTCCACAATTACGTGCACGCCTCTGCTTCCGAGATGCTATTTGCATTTCCTGTGGATCATTTACGTTGTTATTGTAAACCCCCGCAAGCACATTTTGTTGCGGCTCATGTCGAGGATTGTCGTTTTGACGAGGATTGTCGTTCTGATGGGGCGTTACGTTATCATCGATGACGACGGTATCGTGCTGATCGCTCGTCGTCCGCATTTCGTGATACGGGGCCGGAACCAAGTGCCATCGGTTCCTTCTGAATACGCTGCCTTTTTCTGTTTTTAGTAAGTAGGAATTGGGTTGCTGTAATTCGCGGATAACTTCGGCATATACCCTCAAATCGACTATCCAAACCGTATCTTTGGCCTGCAAAGTTGTCCATTTTTTTTGATCGATGTCTCTTATTATAGTGTGACGCTTGTTGTTCTTTTCTTTTACTTTCTTTGCCAACGATATCCTCGTGCTTTACGAAAGTCCCTAAATTAGCTGCTAGTATCGGTAAGTGGGAGCGAATTTTCCTCGAGAACATCATTTCGGCCGGGCTAAACCCATTTTCGAGTGGCGTTGATCGATACGCCAATAGAGCTTCGTTCACATTTTCGCATTTTGCGATCAAGTTCTTGGCAATCTTAACGGCTGATTCCGCCTCACCGTTACCCTGCTGATATTTTGGGGAACTCGTTATTAATGAAAAATCGTATTTTTTTGCGAACTGTAGGAACTCACTTTCGAACTGCGAACCGCTATCGGATCTAACAATCAGGTATTCCGAATCGGGCGAAGGTTTCCTGACATTTCTCGATCACGTTTTTTGCGGTGAGTTTGTTACCCAACGAATGTAGGTCGATGTATCTCGAATAATAGTCGGTTATGATCAACTACCACTTTTTGCGTTTAAAAAGATCCATGGAAACTTTTTGCCACGGTCGGCTTCGAAAGTCTTCGGCGACGAACGGTTCTTTGTGGTTTGTACGCTGTTCTACGCACTCCGGACAAAATTCTACTAGGTTTTTAATTTGCGTGCTGAGATCGACCCACCAGACCGACTGCGCTGCTCGCGCTCGACATTTATTGACGCCCAAATGCCCGGCATGAATTTTGTTCAAAATATCTAGCTGCAACGGTGGGGGTACAATCAGCCTGGAATTGAATAATACGTATCCCTTGATGTATGATATATTATCCTTAAATGGATAATATGTGAGCAGGCCTGCTGGAATATTCTTTTTTACAGGCCACCCATTTTCGCAGATATTTGCCAAGTTTCTACATGTGTAGTCATTTTCTTGTTCGTTTTTAATTCTTTCGAGCATATTTTTTGATGCAGGCAAACTGTTGACTACGAACTGAACGAAACATTCTATTTCCTGCGGTAAATCGTCGTCGTATGGCGCAGATTTTTTTGTTTCGTTGTGTAACCGCGATAACGCATCCGCGAGTATCAGTTGTTTACCGGGCACGTATTTTACAGAGTAATTATACCGCATCAAGCGTAGGCGAATTCTTTGTAGTCTTGGTGTGAGATCGTCTAGGGCTTTGGTTTATAAAATCTAGAGTAAGGGCTCGTGATCGGTTTCCAATGACACGTCGATTCCGACAATAAAATCCTTACAATGGTCGCAAGCAAATGCCAAAGCTAGAGCTTTCTTTTCTACTTGACTGTATCTTTTTTCCGACTCGGAATAGGTTTTCGATGTATAGGCGATGATTTCGCGACCCTGACCAGATCTTCTTGCAGCAGGGCTGCTCCAAGCGCATAATTTGATGCGTCAGCCTGTATTATAATTTTTTTCGTGAAGTCGTAAAACGCTAAGATCGGTGCCTCGGTGATCGATTTTTTTAAATACTGAAAGGCTCGTTGTTGTATATCCGTCCACTCAAATTCGACTCCTTCCTTCAGTAAGGAATTTAACGGTTCGAGGACGTCGGATTTCATTGGCACGAACTTTCCCACGAAATTGACAATACCGAGAAAGTGCATGAGAGAAGTTTTGTTCGATGATGGTGCGCATTCTAAAATTGCCGAAACGTGCTTTGGGTGGACTGCGATACCCGCAGCAGAGATTATGTGCCCCAGAAATTCGACTTTCTAGACGGAAAACACGCACTTTTCTCTGTTTAATGTTATCATGTTTTCCTGAAGTATGTTTAGCACGCTTGCCAAAAGTTTTGCGTGTTCTTCCATGTTTTCGGTGTGTATGAGAATATCGTCTACGTGAACCATTACGTTCGGTAAGTCTTGAAACAATTCCGCGAACCACTGAGAGAAATAATCGGGTGCGCAGTTTAACCCGAACGGCAAGCGTGTATACATGAATCTCCCGAATGGAGTAATAAAAGTTGTTAATTTCTGACTTTCGGAATCTATTTTGATTTGGTGGAAGCCGGATTCTGCGTCGAGCTTGGTAAAATATTTACTACCCTTAAGAGAAGCGAGTTCTGCATCGATCTTTGGTAAAGGGAAATTTGCGCGCTTTACGCTTGTGTTGAGTTTTTTATCATCCACGCAAAGTCGGATGTTGTTGATTTTGTTTTTTCGAGACACCACCACCAACGGACTACACCAATCCGTGGAAAAGTCTACGGCAACTATGATTCCTAATGTTTTCAATCTATCGAGCTCAGCTTTGACTTTTTTGCGAAGCGGCAATGCTATGGTTCTAGGTACCGACTGGAAAAATGGACTGTCGTTGTCGTTCAAATATATTTTCAGTTCTCTGTTAAATTGCCCTACTCCCGTGAAAACCCTTGGATATTTTTGAAAAATATCGTCTTTCGCATGATTCTTTTCTAAGCTAAGATTGTTGATTATTCTTATACACCCAAATTTTCTAATTTCGGGTTTACCGAGCAGGGAGTTTTTTAAATCTCGTAAAACGTTTAGTCGTGATTCCACTGTCTTATTTTTTTTACGCAAGCTGACATCAATGAAGCCGACGAAAGACAAACTTTTACCGTCGGGTCCCGAAATCCGTTTTGTTGTTTCGCGGATTCTTGTCATATATTTGCTAGGAATGGCATCCAACGAAATGCAACTTACATCTGCATTTGAATCCACGACGAAGTTGATGTCTTCGGAGAATTCACGAACACGAACTCGGAATCTGAAGTCGTCAGATTTGTTTACCTCTTCTCGTATCGCGAACAGAAACAGGGGCTTGTCGTCCTCTTCGTCGGGTTCCGACGCATCTTCTTCTACTCGGTTTACTTCTTTCGGCTGCTTGCTTCTACATTGGCGATCCCAGTGTCCGACGCTGCCGCATTTCCTGCGATTTGATTTTAAAGCTGGGCAGTTCTGCGAGGACGCGTGCCTCGAATAGCCACAACGGCTATAGTTTGTTTGTTTTCGATGACCTTCGCCGGTTTTTCTCGCCGATGACTTTCTCCGTTGTTCGACTCTGTTTACTTCCAGTTTCGCTTCCAAGTTTTCTCGAATTTTCTTGTCTTCTCGACCCTGTATTTCTGACTGCCGTGCCGTCTCCAACGCTTTTGTTATGGTCAGGTCTGACATTAGTTGTAACCTTTCCGATGTCCGCGTATCACGTATTCCGATGACAATCCTGTTCCGAATGAGTTCTTCTTTCAACGTTCCGAGTTCGCACGTCTCAGCGAGGGCGTCAAGAGCGGTGACGAAGGCATCGACTGACTCCCCACTTTCCTGGATTCGAGAGTTGAATCTATAGCGCTCGAAAACGACGTTCTTTTTTGGGGCGAAATGAGCGTCGAATTTTGTTTTGACCTCTCCGTACGTAGCCACGTCGGTTATGTTAGGAAATATTTGGGATAGGATGTCTTCAGATTTTTCACCCATAACATAGCAAAACAGATCTATTTTCTCTTTGTCGGGTTTCTTGCATGCTTTGGACACCGTCAAGTATCTCTCGAATCTTTTTATCCACACGGACCACGACTCGGGTCTCGTAAAGTCGAATCCCCATAAAAAGCACCTCTGGTGCAAAAACCTTTCGCCTAGTTATATAAATGTGATAGTCACCCACAAACAATACATTCTTATGCCAAGAAAACATTATACACTTATTATTTTATACAAAAATTCCTTCCTCGTAAAAAAAAAAGATTCTAAATCAGATGCTATTGCCTAGTGTTACGTCCACGTAACTTTGACAAATAGTTCTCGCGCCTCACTCCATAAAATTTCGAAATTCAATATCCCTTCTAGCAAGCACCACTGCAGCGTGTTGATTGCTGACGTCAGAAGCGTAAGAAACCGCTTATCGCATGGAACTTTCCATAAATCAAGCAATAGGAGAACATCCTCCCTTAGACTAGGATACGCCCCACCATGCGCCTTCCGCCCTTGGTGAAAATCTTGCGATGAGCATCGCTGCTGCGTCCAGAATAATCTTGGCGGAGGGGATAGATTTATCGCTTTTTCGGGTATAAATGCGAGGCAAAAATCAGGCAAAGTTGTCATTTCATTTTGAGAGACTTCTCGAAAGGTTGGCCAATTCTATATCCACTGAATCCTACTAAATCTCGAACGACAAGAATATTCCAAGTCTTTACTTTGAATTATTCTAAATTCTATATCCACTGAATCCTACTACATCTCGAACGACAAGGATATTCTAAGTCTTTACTTTGAATTATTCTACAAATTCCAATTTCAAATCACGAACTCGAATATTATTATAATCCTAGAGACTCTGAATCACGAAGCCTGAAATCCGACTCGTATCTAAGATTTTTCTCGATAAATTGATATTTCATTTTTGTACGCAACTCGCATTTAGCTAAATACAAATTACATTGTTCTCCATTTGAATTGTACTTAGCAAACCTACAACCATCGCCAAGCAATCCCAAATTATTCCTCACCAACGTTCGTGCCAGCGTATAACTCGCTCCGCCGGACTGTGCCGCATACTCAACAAGAGTATTACCAAATCACTTTAATCCTCACCAACGTTCGTGCCAGCGTATAACCCGCTCCGCCGGACTGTGCCGCATACTCAACAAGAGTATTACCAATTCATATTATTCCTCACCTACGTTCGTGCCAGCGTATAACTCGCTCCGCCGGACTGTGCCGCATACTCAGCAAGAGTATTACCAAATCACCTTAATCCTCACCAACGTTCGTGCCAGCGTATAACTCGCTCCACCGGACTGTGCCGCATACTCAACAAGAGTATTACCAAATCACTTTAATCCTCATCAACGTTCGTGCCAGCGTATAACTCGCTCCGCCGGACTGTGCCGCATACTCAACAAGAGTATTACCAAATCACCTTAATCTTCACCAACGTTCGTGCCAGCGTATAACTCGCTCCGTCGGACTGTGCCGCATACTCAACGAGAGTATTACCAAATCACCTTAATCCTCACCAACGTTCGTGCCAGCTTATAACTCGCTCCGCCGGACTGTGCCGCATACTCAACGAGAGTATTACCAAATCCTATAACGTCATGGCTTTTCCATCATAACTCAACAGCAACGTAATTTCACCAAATAGTTTAATTTTTAGCGTATTCTATATTTGAATTAGTAGTGTGTACTTAGGGCATTGAAACTAACGATAGGCCAGACCTCGGTCCCCGGTGGAGAGGGCGGAAACGTCTTGCCCCAAAACAGAGGTCACATCAAAAGTGTTACGTGTCGTACTTCAGCTTCACAATCTTTGGATTTACAACGCTGTACGAATTCGTGGACGTAACACTAGTACCGATATCACGTTGTCTTTTTTCGAATTGACAATTGGGCTTTTCATAACACGGTATTGACAGCCTTCTTGTCCTGCCACGTAGTACCATAGATATAACGATAGAGGACTGACGCCTCCATTGGTTCGCCCAAATAACATTTTTAAAAAATAATTCAAAAAAAAAAAAAAAATTGGTGGTGGTGGTTCTAGGCGGGCCAATATTTCGTATTACTATATTCGGATTATTGACATGGTTTAACCGCCGTAACATTGTACTGATCTAGAAAAGGCCCGCCTAGTAGTACCACTACCACCAAATTTTTTTTTTTTCAATTATTTTTTTAAAATGTTATTTGGGCGAACCAATGGAGGCGTCAGTCCTCTATCGTTATATCTATGGTACTACGTGGCAGGACAAGAAGGCTGTCAATACCGTGTTATGAAAAGCCCAATTGTCAATTCGAAAAAGACAACGTGATATCGGCACTAGGCAATAGCATCGGATTTCGAATCTTTTTTTTTACGAGGAAGGAATTTTTGTATAAAATAATAAGTGTATAATGTTTTCTTGGCATAAGAATGTATTGTTTGTGGGTGACTATCACATTTATATAACTAGGTGAAAGGTTTTTGCACCATAGGCGCTTTTTATGCGGTACCTTATACGGTGTAGACTGTACACGGCTCTTGCTAGGGTTGGTGGGGACACCGGGCTTAACATCTGCAGGAGTAAACTCGTATGCCCCCTCTTGCCTTGCCATGCGCTCTTCTACTCTGAAACTGTCTCACTCACGTACTCTGCCTAATAATTCACGCGTCTGCGCATTTAACCGATTTTTGGATTGCGAGCCGGTGTTTACGTTATGTGCTAGTTTTTGCTTTTCCTATTACTACTCTGCTTTCACTTTTTTACCTGATCTTTCTCTTCTCTGTTTTTCCTCCTTTTTTCAGCTGTCTCGTTCGATCTTTTCTCCACTCTCATCGAGCTTTGGTTCAATTAGCGGTCCGAAAGCGGTAGAGGGAGAGAGGAGGGGAGGGAGAAGAGGGGAGAGGGGGAGAGGCGAAAAAAAGGGGTAGTGGCGGGAAGGGGGAAAGGGGAAGAGGGGCAGAGGGGAAGAGGGGGAGAGAGGGGGAGGGTGAGAGGGTGAGATGGTGAAAGGGAAAGAGGGAAAGAGGGGAAGAGGGGGAGAGGGTGAGAGGGGAAAAGGGGCAATGGGAATGCGGGGGAGTCTGAATGAGAGGGAGAGGGGGGGTCCGCGAGAGGGAGAGGGGGGGGGGGGGAAAGGGTGAGGGGGCAAGAGGAGAAAAAAGGAGAGGATGAGAGGGAAAAAACGAGAGATGGAGAGAAGGAGTGGGGAAGAGGGGAAGAGGAAAGAGCGGCAGAGGGGGAGGGGTTATAGAGCAAGGGGAAAAGGAAGAGGAAAAGAGCAGGAGAGAAGGAAGAAAAAAGGGGAAGCCAAAGAGACGGCAAGAGAGAAAGGGGGGAAGGGGGGTAGGGGGCGAGTGAGAGAGAGGGGGAGTGACGAAAAGCGGAAGAGGAAGAGAGGAAGAGGGCAAGAGAAGAAGAGCGGGAGAGGGGGAGAGGGCAAGAGGGCGAGAGGGCGAGAGGAGAAAAGGGAAAAAGGCGAGAAGGGGGAGAAGGGAAGGGGCGAGGGAAGAGGGGAAAGGGGTGAGAAAAGAGGAAAGAGAGGAGAGGGGAGAGAGAGGAGGAAAGAAAGGAAAGGGGAGAGAGGAGAGGGGAGAGGGGAGTTCGGCGAGGGGCGAAAAGAGAGCGGAGAGGGGGAGCAGAGAGGAGAGAGGGAAGAGGGTAGAGGAAAGAGGGGAGAAGAAAGAGGGGTGTGGGAAGGGGGAAGAGGGGACAGGGCAGAGGGGAGAGGAAAGAGGGAAGAGGGAAAAGGGTAGAGGGAAGAGGTGAGAGGGGCGAGGAAAGAGCGGAGAGGGAAAAGGGCCGCGGGGAGAGGGGAGAGGGAAGAGAGGCGACGGTAGAGGGGACAGGGGAGAGGGAAGAAAAGAGAGAGTCGAGAAAGGGGGAAGGGGAAATGGGGAAAAGGAAAGGCAAGAGGGGAGAGGAAAGAGGGCAGCGGGGAGAGGGAAGAGGAAGAGGGGGGGGGGGGCGTGAGAGCGGAGGGATTGGGGGAGAGGGAAAAGGAGAGCGGCGAGAGGAAAACGGGGAGAGGGGAGAGGTGAGAGAAAAGAGAGGAGAGGGGTGGGGCAGAGGGAAGAGGGAAGAGGGGGGCGAAAAGAATGGAAGTGGAGAGGCAAGAGGAGAGAGGGGTGAGGATAGAGGGAAGAAGAGAGCGGGAAAAAGGTAGAGGGAAAAGGGGTGATGGGAGAGGGGAGAGAGGAGAGCGGTGAGTGGCGAGGGGAGAGGGAAGAGGGCATTGCGGAGAGGAAAGAGCGAAGATGAGAGCGGAGAGTAGAAAGAAAAGAGTGCAGAGGGGAGAGGGAAGAGCAGAGAGGGAAGGGAGGAGTAGAAAGAGGAGAGCGGGGGATGGTAAGAGGAGAGAGAGGAGAGGGAAAAGGAGAAAGGGGAGCGGAGTCAGTGCTGGGGAGAGAGGGCAGAGGGGCAAGGAAAGAGGGGAGAGGCGAGTGGAGGATTGGAAGAGGAAAGCGAGGAGAGGGGAGCGGGAAGAGGGTAGAGCGGAGAGGGGAAATGGCAGAGGGTACAGGGTAGAGCGGGGAGGGGCGTGGGGAGAGGGAAGAGCGTAGTGGAGAAAGGGAAGAGGGGAAAGGAAAGAGGGACGAGGGCAGAGGGAAGAGGGGAGTAGGGAGAGGGCAGAGGGGAGAGGGAAGAAAGGAAAAAAAAGAGCGGAGAGGAGTGGCGGGAGAGAGGTGAGGGGAGTGGGGAAAGGGATGAGGGGGGAGGGGGGAGGGGGGATAAAAGAAGGGAGAGGGAAGAGTGGAGAGGGTAGAGGAGAAGGTAGAGGGGAGAAGGTAGAGGGGAGAGGGTAAAGGGAAGAGCCGAGAGGGAGAGAGGAGAGTTGAGAGAGGAAAGGGAAGAGGATAAAAGGGAGAGGGCAGAGAGGAGGCGGGAGTGGCGAGATGGAGGAGGGTAGCGCGAAGAGAGAAGAGGGGAGAGGGGAGTGGGAAGAGGGGAGAGGGGCGAGGGGAGAAGTGCGAAAGAAGAGGGCGGAGGTTAGAGGGAAGAGGTGAGAGGAAAGTGGGGAGAGGAGATAGGCGAGAGGGGAGAGGAGAGAACGGAGATTGGCGAGGGGAGAGGGGAGTGAAGAGAGGAAAGAGGGGGGATGGGAGAGTGCAGAGTGGTGAGGGAAAAGGGAAGAGGGAAGAGAGTGGAAGGGGAGGGCAGAGGGAAGAGGGAAGGAGGAAGAGGGAGAAGGGAAACGAGGCATCAGGAGAGGGACGAGGGGCGAGGGCAGAGAGAAGAGGGGAGAGGGCAGAGGAGAGAGGAGAAAGTAGAGAGAAAAGAGGGCAGCGGCAAGAGGGAAGAGCAGAGAGGGGAGAGTTTAGAGAGGAAAGCCGAAAGAAGAGAGGAAAGAGGGGAGAGAGGTGGATGGACCTTCGAGAGGAAAGAGGGGAGAGGGGAGAAGGAAGAGCGAAGTGGGAAGAGGGGAGAGGGAAAATGGGCGAGAAGAGAGGGGAGTAGGGAGAGTAAGAAGGGGGGAGGGGGAGAAGCGAGAGGCGAGTGTAGAGGGGCGAGGGGATAGGGGAGCGGGGAGAGGAAAGAGTCGAAAGAGGAGCGGGAAAAGGGTAGAGAGGTAAGGGAAGCGCGGAGAGGGAATAGGGGACAGGGGAGAAGAGAGAGAATAGAGCAAAGAGGGGAGTGGGGAGAGGGGAGCGAGTAGAGGAGAGAGGTGAGAGGGTAGTGGGGAGAGGAAAGAGCGGAGAGGGGAGAGGAGATAGTGCAGAGCAAATAGTGGATAGGTTAGAGGGAAGAGAGGAAAGGAGAAAGGGGTGACGGGACAGGGTAGAGGGGAGAGGGAAGAGGGGTGAGGGAAGAGAGGAGAGGGAAGTAGAGAGTGATGAGAGGTGAGATAGGAAAGGGCAGAGGGAAGAGGGGAGAGAAAAGAGGGAAGAGGGAAGAGGGAAGTGGGGAGAGGGGAGAAGAGAGAGGGGCGAGGGAAGAGGGGAGAGCGGCAAGGGGAGAGGGCAAAGGGTAGAGGGTAGAGGGGAAAGAGATGACGTCAGAGGGGCGCGGGAAGCGGGAAGAGGGGAGAGGAAAGAGGTGAGAGGGAAGATAAGAGAGCGGAAAGGGGCGCGGGAAAGAGGGTAAGGGGAAAGGGAGCAGAGCAAAGAGGCACGAGGGGAGAGAAGAGAGGGAAGAGGGGTGAGCGAAAATCGGCAAGGGGAGGGGGAGTCGGGGTGAGGGCAGAGAGGAGTGGTGAGAGGAAAGAGGGGCAAGGGGAGAGGAAAGAGAAGAGAGTGGCGAGGGGAGTAAAGGAAGTGAAAAGGGGAGAGGGAGGAGTCAAGAGGGCGGAGAAAGAAGGGGGAGTCGAGAGAGGAGAGGGCAAAAGGAATAGGATAGAGCAGAGAAGTTAGAGGGGAGAGGGAAGAGCGGCGAGGGGCGAGGGGAGAGGGAAGAGAGATGAGATGAGCGGAAAGAGCGGCAAGGGGGAAAGGGGAGAGGGGAGAGAGGACAGCGGAGTGGGGAGAGGGAAGAAAAGGGAGGAGACAGTGGGCGTGGAGAGGTGAGAGGGCAGAAGGGAGAGGATAGCGGTAGTAAGGGGGAGCGGAGAGGGAAAAGGGGAGAGAGGAGAGTGGAGAGCGACAAGTGGCGAGGGGAGAGGGAAGAGGAATGAGAAGAGATGGTGAGGGGAGAGAGGAGAGGAGTAAGTGCTGGGTGGAGAGGGCAGAGAGGAGAGGGGAGAAAGGAGATGAGACAGGAGGGGGTGAGGGAAGAGAGGAGAGGGAAGAGGGAAGAGGAGAGATGGCAGAGGGTACAGAGGATATCGGAGAGGGGCGAGGGGAGACGGGGTACGGGAGTGGGGGAAAAGAAGAGGGGAGAGAGGAGAGGGAAGAGGGTAGAGCGCAGAGGGAAGAGGGATGGGGGGAAGGGGCGAGGAAAAAGGCGAGAGGGGAGAGGGGAGAGGGGAAAGGAGAGAGAAGAGAGTGAAGAGGGAAGAGAGGAGAGGTGAAAAGGGCGAGAGGGGAGCGGCGAGGGGAGAGGGGAGAGAGAAGAGCGGAGCGGGTAGAGCGGAAAGGGGAGCGGGGAGAGGGGAAAAAGGAGAGGGAAGAGAGTAGAGGGAGGAGGTAAGAGCGGAGAGGGCAGAGGCGAGAGGGAAGAGCTGACAGGGATAATGGGAGAGTAGAGAGAAAAGAGGTGAGAGGGAAGAGGAAACAGGTGAGCGCGGAGCGGGCAGCGGGAAGAGGGGAGAGGGGATAGGAGATAGGGCAAAGGGAAAAGTGAATATAAAAGAGAGGAGGAAAGAGAGGGGAGAGGGAAGACGGAAGACGGAAGAGCGGTGAGAGAAGCGGGGAGAGGGGAGTGGGGAGTGGGGAAAGAGGAGAAAGGAGAAAGAAGTGAGTAGAGGGAGGAGGTCAGAGCAGAGAGCGCAGAAGGGAGAGTGAAGAGCCGACAGGGATGAGAGAAGAGGGGAAAGGGGTGACACCAGAGGGGAAAGGGAAGAGGGGAGAGGAGAGTGGAGTGATGAAAGAGGGTAGAGGGGAAAAGGAAAGAGATGAGAGGGAAGAGGGGAGAGGGGAGGGCGAAAAGGGGAGAGAAAAGAGAGAAAGGGGAGAAGGGAGAGGGAAGAGGGAAGAGATGAGATGAAAGAGGGGAGTGGTGAGAGAAGAGAGGGACGGAGCAAGGAGATAGGAGAGAGAGGAGAGGAAAGAGGGTAGATGGGAGTGGGACGAGAGGAAGGGGAAGAGTGGAGAGCGGAAAGGGGAGAGGAAAGAGCGGACAGGTGAGAGGGGGTAGGGGATACGGGCGAGTGGAAAGAAGAAACGGAGAAGGGGTAAGGGAAGAGGGTAGAGAGGGATGAGGAGAGGGTGAAGGGAAGAGGGTAGAGAGAAGAGGGAAGACGGGAGAAGAGAAAGGGGAGAGCAGTGAGGGAAGAAGGGAGCGGCGAGAGGAAAGTGGGAAGAGGGGCGAGGGGAGGGGAGAGATCGGAGGGAAGAGGAATGACGGGAGAGAGGAGAGCAGAAAGAAGAGAGAAAAGAGGGAAAGGGAATAGCGGTTAGCGGAGTGGTGAGAGGGGAGAGGGGAGAGGGAAGAGAGAAGAGGGTGGAAGTAAGAGGAAAGAGAGGAGCGGGCAGAGGGGAGCGGGAAGAGTGGCAAGGGGAGAGGGGACTTGGGAGAGGCGAAAGGGGCGAGGGGCGAGGATAAAGGGTGAAGGGAGAAGGGGAGAGGGGGGTGGTGGGAGAAAAGCGGATCGAGGCGAGAGGGAAGAGGAAGACGGAAGAGGGAAAATGAGAGAGGGAAGAAGGAAGAGGGTCGAGCGGAGAGGGGAGAGTGGCGAGGGGTAAGAGAAGAGATGAGAGGGGAGAGCGGCGAAGAGAAAGAAGAGAGGGGAGAGAGGAGAGGGTAGAGACGAGAGGGCAGTGAGGAGCGGGCAGAGGGGAGCGGGGCGATGGGGCGAGGGGAGAGGGGACAGGGAGAAGGCAAAAGGTGCGAGAGGCGAGGATAAAGGGAGAAGTGGGAAGGGGAGAGGGAAGAGGCGAGAGAGAAGCGGATAGCGGGGAGAGGGGAGAGCGAAGTCGGAAGAGGGGAAATGACAGAGGGGGGAGGGGAAAGGGGCGAGGGGATAGGGGAGAGGGAAAAGAGAAGCGGATAGAATGGAGTGGGGCGGGGGAAGACGGAAGAGGGGAAATGAATGAGGGTAAAGGGTGAGGCGCGAGTGGAGAGGGGAGAGGGAAGAGGAGAAAGAGAAGAGATGAGAGGGGAGAAAGTAGAGTATAACGACGAGAGGGGAGAGGGAATAGGGAAAAGTGAAGCGGGGGGATCGTTGAGGAAAGACGAAATAGGGGAGAGGGTAGAGGAGAGCAATAAGAGGGCAGAGCGAAGAGGGAAGAGAAAAATGGGTGGGGGGAGAGGAAAGAGGGAAGAGAGGAGAGGAAACAGAGTAGAGGGGAGAGGTGCGACGGTAGAGAAGAGTGTGGAGAGAGGAGAGGGTAGAGGGGAGACGGGAGACGGCAGCGGCAAGGTCGAAGAGGGGAACAGGGAGAGAGGAGAGGGAAGAGGGCAGAGGGCAGAGGGAAGAGTTGAGAGGGAAGTGAGGAGAGGAGCGAGGTGAGAGAAGTGAGGGGAAAGGGGAGGGAAGAAATCAGAGGGAAGAGGGAAAAGAAGAGAGGAAAGGGGAGAAAGAAGAGAGGGGAGAGTGGAGAGGGAAAAAGGGAGAGGGGAGAGGAGAGAGGGGAGTAGGGGGCAGGCGAGGGAAGAGATCAAAAGAAAGAGGGAAGAGGGGACAGGGAACAGGAGAAAGAAAAGAGGAAAGAGGGAAGAGGAAATAGGGCTTAGGAGAGTGGCGAGACGGGAGAGGGTGGAGCGAAGAGGGAAGAGAGGATCGGGCAGAGGGGAGCGGGGGGAGTGGCGAGATGAGAGGGCACAGGGAAGAGGCGAAAGGGGCGAGGGACGAGGTCAAAGGGGGAACCGGAAAGGGGAGAGGAGAGAGGTGAGAAAGAAGCAAATAGAAGAAAGAGGGGGGAGGGAGGACGGAAGAGAGAAAATAAAAGAGGGAAGAGGGTAGATGGCCTAGGGGAGGAGGGAAAGGGAAGAGGGAAAAAAGGAGAGATGAGCGGGGAGCGGGAAAAGAAGAGAGGGAAAAGGGGAGAGGTGAGAGGGAAAAGGGGCGAGCGGAGAGTGAAGAGAGGAGAGGGAATGGGGAGGGAGAAGATAGAGGAGAGAGGAGAAGGGGGAGTGAAGAGGGGTGCCGGGCGAGTGAAAAGGGAAGAGGGGAGAGAAAAGAGGGGAAAGAAGAAAGGAAAGAGCAAGATGAGGACAGGGAAGAAGGGTGATGATAGAGGAGGAAGGGGAGAGGGTCATTGCGGAAGAGAAAAGGCGCGAAGAGGGGAGGGGCGAGAGCAAAGGGAAGAGGGGTGAGAGACGAGGGCAAAGGGGACACGGAAGGAAGGATAGGGGAGAGGGGAGAGGAAGAGGGGCGAGGGGAGAGCGGAGAGAAGTGGGAATAAGGGAGAGGGGATAGGGTCGAGTGGGGAAGGGGGAGTAAAGAGGGTAGACGGGCGAGTGAAAAGGAAAGAGCGGCGAGGGAAGAGGGGAGAGGGGAGAGGGAAGAGCAAGAAGGGGACAGGGAAGAAAAGTGATGTAAAAGGCGAGAGGGAAGAGGGGCATTGCAGAAGAGGGGAGGCGAAAAGAGGGACTGGGAGAGAGGAAAGGGAAGAGGGGAGAGAAAAAAGAGCAGAGGGAAGACGGAAGGAAGCATAGGGGAGAGCGAAGAGGAAAGAGAAGAGAGGGTAGAGGGGAGAGGAGAAAGAAGAAAGAAAAGTGGGAAGGTGGAATAGGGGTTAGGAGAGTGGTGAGAGGGGAGAGGGAAGAGGGGAGAGTGAAGAGGGTGGAGGGAAGAGGTTAGAGAGGAGCGGGCAGTGGGAAGCGGGGAGAGTGGCGAGGGAATAGGGAACAGGGCAGAGGCGAAAGGGGCGAGGGGCGAGGATAAAGGGGGGAGGGGAAAAGGAAGAGGTGATAGAGAAGCGGTTAGAGGGAAGAGGGAAGAGGGAAGACGGAAGAGGGGAAGTAAAAGAGGAAAGTTGGAAGACGGGTGAGGGTAGAGTTTCGAGGGGTTAGCGGGAACAAAGGAGATGAAAGGGTAGCGGGGAGAAGAGAATGGAAAGGGGGGAAAGAAGTTGGGAGAGTTGAGAGGGGGGAGAGCGGAGAAAGAAGAGGGTGGCGGGAAGAGGGGAGAGAGGTGCGGGCAGAGGGGAGCGTGGAGAGTGGCAAGGGAAGAGGGGCAGGGAAGAGTCGAAAGGGGCGAGGGGCGAGGATAAAGGGCTGAGGGAAAGGGGAGAGGGAAGAGGTGAGAGAGAAGCGGATAGAGGGAAGAGGGGAGAGGGAAGACGAAAGAGGGAAAATAAAAGAGGGAAGAGGGAAGAGGGGCGAGGGGATAAGAAAAAGGGGAGTGCGGGAAGAGAAGAGATGAGAGGGGAGCGGGGAAAGGAGAATGAAGAGAGCGGCGAGGGGAGAGGGAAGAGGAAATTGGGGATCGGGGAGCGGTGAAAGAAGAGAGGGAAAAGGGGTGAGGTGAGAGGAAAGAGTGGCGAGGGGAGAGCGGAGAGAGAAGAGGAAATAGGGGTGCTGGGATAGGGTAGAGAGGAGATCGGGGAGTAGAGAAGGGAGACTGGCGAGTGGAAAGGGAAGAGCGGAGAGGGAAGAGGGCAGAGGGGAGAGGGAAGAGCAAGAAGGGAACAGGGAAGAAGGGCGATGGAAGAGGGGAGCGGGGAGAGGGGCATTGCGAAAGAGGAAAGGCGGCAAGAGGGAAGGGAAGAGAGGAAAGGGCAGAGAAGAGAGAGAAGAAGGCAGAGGGGAGACGGAAGGAAGGTTAGGGGAGAGGAGAGAGGGATGAGGAGAGAGGTAAGAGGGTAGAGGCGATAGGAAAGCGGGCAGAGGGGAAACAGGAGAGAGAAGAGAGTAGAGTGAGGCGGTTAGAGCGAAGAGAGCAGAGGGGAGAGGGAAGAGCCGTCAGGGATAACGGAAGAGTAAAGAGGAGAGAGAGGAAAGCGTGAAGAGGAGATGGCAGAGGGGCGGGCGGAGTGGGAAGAGAAAGGAAAGAGGGGTGAGGGAAGAGAGAAGAGGAAGAGGCGCGAGAGGAGAGGGCAGTGGGCAGAGGAAAAAGCTGAGTGGGAAGTGGCGAGTTTGGAAAGGAGAGCGGAGCGAGGGGAAAGGGAAAAGGGGGATGGAGAGGGGGAAAGGAGCGAGGGAAGATGGGAGAAGAGACAGGGGAAAAGAAAGAGCAAAGACAGCAGGGGGCAGAATGCGAAGGGCAGAGGGGCGAGGGAAGAGGGAAGAGTGGAGCGGGGAGTGGGAAGGGGGGAGATCGGAGAGGGAAGACGGAAGAGGGGAGAGGGTAGAGGAGAGCAGGGAGAGGGCAGAGCGGAGAGAAAAGAGGAGAAAGAGGAGAGGCGAGAAGAGAGAGGGGCGAGGGGTGAGGGAAGAGGGGAGAGTGTAATGAGAAGAGATCAGAGAGGACACGGGAGAGGGGAGAGAAAAAAGGGGAAAGGAAAGAGGGGCGAGGGGCGAGGGGAGAGGGGAGCGAGGGGCGGAAATAGAGTAGAGGGGAGAGAGGAGAAGGGGGAGTGAAGAGGGGAGACGGGCTAGTGAAAAGGGAAATGGGGAGAGGGAAGAGGGGAGAGGGGTGACCGTAGGGTGGTGAGGGTAGAGGGAAGAGGGTAGAGTGGAGAGGAGGGAGAGGTGCGGCGAGAGAAAAGAGGGAAGAGGGGACAGGGCTGACGGCAAAGAAAAGAGCGGAGAGGAAAGGGGGAAATGGAGAAAAATGAGAGTGAAAGGTAGAGAGGGGCGATGGGAGTGGGGAGAGAAGAGAGCGGTGGGGCGAGGGAAGAAGGAAAAGAGGAGCGGGTGAAGGGTAGAGGGGAAAGATTGGAGAGAAGGAGGGAGAGGGAAAAGGGGAGCGGGGAGAGGGGAGAGAGAAGAGATAGAGGGAAGAGGGAGGGAAGAAATGGGCAGAGGGAAGCGGGAAGGGGGGAAAGGGGGAAGGGTGAAGCGGCGTGAGGAGAGGGGCAAGAGGAGCGGGAAGAGGGGCGAGGCGAGAGGGTAGAAAAGAGACCGGAGAGGGGAAAGAGAAAAGGGCAGAGGGGAGAGGGGAAAGCGAAGAGATGGGTGGGAAGTAAGAATAGGTAGAGGGGAGAGGGGAGAGCGAAGAGGGCAGAGGGAAGCGGAAAGAGGGAAAACAGGAGAGGGATTGCGAAATAGGGAAGTAGAGGAAGGGGAGAGGGGCGAAGGGGAAGTGAAGAGGGAAGAAAGGCGGGTGTAGAGGGGAAAGAGGAGAGGTAAAAGGCGAGAGATGAGAGGGAGGAAGAAAGAGGGGAGAGTGAAGAGGGAAGAGAGGAGTGGGGAAAGGGGAGCGGTGAGTGGGGAGAGGGTAGGAAAAAGGGGAGAGGGAAGGGAGGAGAGGGTAGAGGGTAGATGGGAGAGGGGAGAGAGTAGGGGGAAGAGTGGAGAGCAAAAAAGCGAGAGGAAAGAGGGAACAGCGGAGAGGGAATAGCGGCGAGGGGCAAGTGGGAAGGGGAAAGGGATAAATGGTAGGGGAGAGGGGAGAGAGGGAAGAGAAGAGGGGAAAGGGCTGAGGGGAGAGGAAGTGGGAAGACGGGGGAAAAGAAGGGGAAAAGCGCGGAAATAAAAAGTGAGAGGGAAGAGCAGAGAGGGGAGAGGGCAGAGGGGCAAGGGAAGAGGGGAGAGGAAAAAGGGAAAAGAAAAGTGATGAGAGAGGAGAGGGGCTAGAAGAAAGAAAAACGGGTAAAGGGGAGAGGGCAAAGGGAAGAGTGGCAGGGGGAAAGCGGAGAGAGGAGATGGAATAGGGAAAAGTGAATAGGAGAAAGAGGAGAAGGGGGAGTGATGAGGGGAGACGGGTGAGTGAAAAGGGAAGAGGGAAGAGGGAAAAGGGGAGAGGGGAGAGGGAAGAGCCGACAGGGATGAGGGGATGATGAAGAGAAGAGTGGGAAAAGGGTAGGGAGGAGAGAGCAGAGGTAAGAGGGGGGAGGGGGGAGGGAAGAGGGGAGAGGAGAGACGGAAGAGGGAAGAGGGAAGAGGGAGAGAGGCGAGAGGAGAGGGCAAGAAGCAAAGGGAAAAGGTAAGACGGAAGTGGTGCGAGAGGAGGGGAGAAAGGAGCGAGTTGCGAAGGAGAAGGTGAATGCGGAACGGGGAAAGGGAAGAGAAAAGAGGGGCGAGAGGACAGGGGGAAGGGGAGAGGGAAGAGAGCAGCGGGCAGAGGGGAGAGGGGAGAGGAGAAAGGGATGAGGGAATAGGGAAGAGGGGAGCGGGGAAAGGGGAGAGAAAAGGAGAAAGGGAAGAGGGGAAAGAGGAGAGGAGAGAGGGTAGATGGGAGTGGGGTGAGAGAAGGGGGGAGAGTGAAGAGCAGGAAGGGGCGAGGGGAGAGGGGCCAGGGGAGAGGGGCCAGGGGAGAGGGGCCAGGGGAGAGGGGGTAGGGGCGAGTGGGAGGGGGAAAGTGAGAAGGGCGAGGGGGAGAGGGGAAAGAGGAAAGAGACGAGCGAAAAGGGTAGTGGGAAGAGGAAAGAGGGAAGACGGGAGAGGAGTAAGGATAGAGCGGCGAGGAAAAAGGGAGAGAGGAGAGAAGAAAAGGGAAAGCGGGGCGCAGAGGGGAGAGATCAGAGCGAAGAGGGAGGGGAAGAGAGTCGAGAGGAGAAAAAAGAGAGGGGAGTGGGGAGAGGGAATAGGGGATAGGGGATTGGGGAGAGGGATGAAGAAGACGGAAAAGAAAAGAGGGGTGAGAGGAGAGAGGAGAGGGCAGAGGGCAGCAGGGAGAGGGGCGAGGGGAGAGGGGACAAGGAAGAGGCGAAAGGGGCGAGGGGCGCGGATAAAGGGAAAAAGGGGGAAGGGGAGCGGGAAGAGGTGAGCGGAAAGTGGAAAGAGGGGAAAGGCGAGAGGGAAGACGGAAGAGGGGAATCAAAAGAGGGCAGAGGGGAGAAGGGCGAGGGAAGAGGGGCGAAGGGAGAGGGAAAAGGTGAAAGGGGGAAAGAGAAAAAAAGCGAGGGAAGAGGGAAGAGGAAAGAGGGAATAGGGGATAGGGCAGCGGGGAGAGAAGAGAGGAAAAAGGAGAGGGCGGAGAGAAAAAAGGGGTGAGGGAGGAGCGGAGAGAAAAGAGGAGCATCGCGGAAAAGGGGAGGCGGAAGGAGGGAATGTGGGAGAGGAAAGTGATGAGAGGAGAGAAAAGAGCGCTGAGGGGTGACAGGAATGGTGATAGGGGAGAGAGAAAAGGGGAGAGGAAAGAGAAGAGAGGGGTTGGTGGAGATCGGAGAGGGATGACGGAAGAGGGGAGAGGGTCGAGGAGAGCAGGAAGAGAGCGGAGCGGGGAGGGAAGAGGAAAAACGGGAGGGGGGGAGAGAGGAGAGGGGTGAGTGATGCGCGGAGAGGGCAGAGGGGGAGGGGAGAGAGGAGAGGCGTGAGTGCTGCGTGGCGAGGGCAGAGGGCCGACGGAAGAAAGGAGAGGAGACAGAAGGGGGGAGAGGGGAGAGGGAAGAGAAAGGAGAAAAGAGGGAAGTGGGGAGATGGAAGAGGGCAAAGGGGAGAAAGTAGAGAGAAGAGACTAGAGAGAGAAGGTTAGAGCGAAGTGGGCAGAGGGGAGAGAGAAGAGCTGACAGGGATGAGGGGAGAGTAGATCGGAGAGAGAGAGAAGGGTGGAGAGGCAAAGGCAGAGAGGAGAGGGGGAAGGGGCGAGAGGAGAGGGAAGAGGGGAGTGGAGAGAGGGGAGCGGGAAGAGGGAAGAAGTTGAGCGGCGAGAGGAGAGAGCAGAGGGCAAAGGGAAGAGGTGAGATGAAGTTGGGAGAGGGGAGAGGAGAGAGAAGCGAGGGGAGTAGAAGAAGGGAAACGGGGAGAGGAAAACGGGGAAAGGCGAGAGGAGAGAGGAGACAGGGCAAAGGGGAGAGTGGAGGGATCAGGGGGCAGCGGGAAGAGGGGAGAGGGGAGGGGAGAGGGAAGCGGGAATAGGGCTTGGGGGAGTGGGGAAGGGGGAGAGGGAAGAGGAGAGAGAGAAGAGGATAAACGGAAAAGGGAAGAGAGGAGCGAGCATAGGGGAGTGGGGAGAGGGGCGAGGGAAAAGGGGACAGAAAGAAGGCGAAAGGGGCGAGGGGCGAGGATAAAGGGGTAAGGGAAAAGGGCAAGAGGGGAGAGGTGAGAGAGAAGCGGATAGAGGGGAGAGGGAAGAGGGAAGTCGGAAGAGAGCAAATGAAAGAGCGGAGGGTGGAAAGGGGCGAGGGGAGTAGGAAGAGGGGAGAGGGGAAAGAGAAGAGATAAGAGGGGAGACGGTTGAGGAAAAAGATGAGAGCGAAGAGGGGAGAGAGGAAAGGGAACAGGGGCTAGTGGAGCGGGGAGAATATAGAGGGAGAAGGGAAGAGGGGAGAGGAAAGAGGGGGGTGGGGAGAGCGAAGAGAGGAGAGGGGCATCGCGGTAGAGGGAAGGGGAGAGAGCAAAGGAAAGAGGGGAGAGCGAAGAGGGCAGAGAGGTGACGGGAGGGGGGAAAGGGGAGAGTTGGAAGGAGAGAGGGAAGAGTAGAGGGGAAAGCGGGGAGATCGGAAAGGATAGACGGATGACGGGAGAGGGTAGAGGAGAGCAGGACGAGGGCAGAGCGGAGAGGGAAGATGAGAAAGGGGAGGGGGTGAGGAAAGAGGAAAGAGGGCAGACAAAAGAGGGCAGAGAGCGCGGTGAGACGGTAGAAAAGAGAGGGGAGAGTGGAGAGTGTAGAGGGGAGACGGGAGACGGCAGCGGCAAGAGCGAAGAGGGAAACGGGGAGAGAGGAGAGGGAAGAGGGCGGAGGGGAGAGGAAAGAGGGAAGAGGGAAAATGAAAACGCGGAGTGAAAAGAGGCGAGCGGGGAGAGGGAAAAGGGGAAAGGGCCGAGCGAGAAGGGGGAACGGGAGAGGGGGGTGGGGAGAGGGGAAAGGGGAAAAAGAAAAGGGGCGTGGGGAGAGAAGAGTAGGCAGAGGCAAGAGGGGAGACTGTAGTGAGGCGCGAGGAGACAGAAGCGCGGAGATGAGAGAGGGAAGAGAAGAGAGGTGAGAGGGGAGAAAGGTAAAGCGTGAGCAAAAAGGGACGAGGGGAGAGGGGAGATGCGGGAGGGTAAAGGGGAGAGGGCGATGGGCAGAGGGCAGAGGGCTGAGGGAACAGGGAAGAGGGAAGAGAGAAGAGGGGAGAGGCGAGCGGGGAGAGAAGAGGGGCGAGGGACCAGTGGAGAGGGGAGAGGGAAGAGGGAAGGGGAGAGAAGAGAGGAAAGAAAGAAGGGGGAAGAGCGAAGAGTAGGGAGAAGAGAGGGGACAGAAGAGATAGAAGAGGGGCGTGGGGCAAGTGGGAAATGAAAAGGGTGCAGGGGGAAGGAAAGAGGTGGTAGGGGAAAGAGTAGCGGGAAGAGGGGAGTGGGGAGAGGGGACAGGGAATTCGGCAGAGACAGAAGGGAAGAGCGGAGAGGGGAGAGGGGAGAGGAAAGAAAGGAGATGTGAGAGATAAGAGGAAAGAGGGGAGAGGGTAGAAGGAAGAGGAAAAAGGGGAGAGGGGAGAGTGTGGAGGGAAGACGGAAGCGGGCAGTGGGGAGAGGGGAGAGAGAAGAGGGAAGAGGGAAGATCAAAGAGCGGTAAGAGCAGAGGAGACAGAGGAGAGGGGAGCGGGCAGAGGGCAGAGGGAAGAGGCGAGAGGGAAGTGGCGAGAGGGGCGAGGAGAGAGAAGTGAGGGGAAAGGAGAGGGGAGAAATCAGAGGGAAGAGGGAAAAGAAGAGAGGAAAGGGGAGGAAGAAGAGAGGGGAGAGTGGTGAGGTAAGAGGGAACAGAGGAGAGGGAAGAGGGGCGAGGGAAGGGGGAAGAGAGGAGAGAAAAGACGGAAGAGGATAGAGGGAAGATGGCTGAGAGGAGACGGAAGAGGGAAGGAGAAAGCAAGGCGGGAGGAAAGGGAAGAGGGTAGAGGATAGAGGGAAGAGAGGAGAGGGCAGTGGGGAGCGCGGAGAGGGGAAAGGGGACAACGGAGAGGCGAGAGGGGCGAGTGGCGAGGAAGAAAGGGTAAAGGGGGAGGAGAGAGGGGAGAGATGAGAGAGAAGCGGATAAAGGGGAGAGGGAAGAGAAAAAAGACGAAAGGGAAGTGGAGAGAGCGGAGAGCGGCAAGGGGAGAGGGGAGAGGGAATAGAGAAGACGGGAGAGTGGAAAGGGGAGAGATGGGAGAAGAGAGGGGGAAGGGACGAGGAAAAAGGGGAGAGAAAAGAGGGAAGAGGGGAGAGAGGAGAGGGGAGAGGGTGTATGGAAAAGATCAGAGAGGAAGAGGGAGAGGGAACAACGGAGCGGGGAGAGGGGAGAAAGCAGAGATAGAGGGAAGAGGGAAGGAGAAAAAGGGAAGAGATGAGAGGGGAGAGGGGAGCGAGGAGACGGAAAAGGGGAGAGGAAAGAGAAAAGAGGGCTGTTGGAAACGCGCAAACAGAATATTGCGTAAGAACCCGGGGACGACACCGGGATGGGGCGCGGCCTAATCACGTGGACGATCGGCAACCGTTTTACCGTTGACGGCTGTTGTTTCGTACGGCCGGGTTGTGCGCATTAAATCGTTCTTCTTGTCGCGACAACTTATTGGAAACGGAGCAGATAAATAATATAAGAATGCAACGGATTCAGCTTAAGTAAAATATTTCTTAATATTATGCGCAAGGAAGGATCGTCAAAACGGTTCAAAGATTTCAACCAGACCAGACTACGGTCGTGTCGACCCTCAAGAATCCTGGCGCCTGGTCAGGGACAACTCTGTTCTTTCTCAGCATATGGTGACCGCCTGTGTCTGCGTCTTGTTCGTCACTTGACACGTCGATTGGTTTATCTACCCGTGGTCGTGAGACCGGAGCACCCCGAGTGCCAGAAACGCAACATTCCAACGCAACTCCCAAAAATTGGGGGAAAATGCGCGGCTGTTCTCGTGAGAAAACTTGTCTTCTCGCATGATATTCTAAGGTTTAGATAAATTATACGATTGTAATAGATATAAGTAAGAGAGGCCTATGTAAGCTAGATTCACGTATAAGAAAAGTAAAGTGTAAAAAGAAAGCGACACGCCTGATTGCGAGTGGATTGACTTATCAATCGCGAAACAATGTCTAGTTCTAATTCAAAGCGCCAGAAGAGAGTCTGCTATAAAACGATACCAAAGTCGGGTCCATATCTCTCGAAGCTCGAAACTCGCCCATAGACGTGCACGGACGTGACGACGTTATCGTGGCCGTAATGCCCCATACAGCTTCATGAGGTTAGCCCTGTGAAGGCTGTCAGACCCCACGGGGAGGTTTACCTCCAAGGTATTGTTGGGTTGTCCGAAACGGAACGGGAAAATCGCAAGACGGACCCATGAACCGGTTGGGCTGCGAGCGGTAGAGCGAGCGAGAGGGAGGATTACGGACGGCGGTGGTAGCGAGAGACGGAGAGTCTGGGGTGCGCGCGGCGCTTGAGGCCCAGGGAGAGGGCAAAAGTCGCGGAAACGAAGCCACGACCGCGGTCGGAGAGTGGGAGGCGCAAGGGTGAAAAAACCCTCGCAGGCCCAAGGATGGGGCAGTACACGGCGAAAACAGCAAAGGAAACAGGCGAGTCGCTCTTCCTCCTATAACTACGCGGGCCCTCAGCCCTTTCTTTGTCTCATATCGTAATTGTTGGCTGGTACAAAATAAACGAATAATTGTTAACTACAAGTCAGTCGAGCTATTGAGCGTGCGAGTATTCGTGATCATCCTGATTTCTCAGCCTCATTATAGATATTTTCTTTACTTCGGCGTTCCAATAAACGCTCGATCAGTCCGAAGTCGATTTGAATTTGTAACATTTGTTTTCACCCGACCTCACCCTTTACAAGGGGAGAGGGGAGATTGGAGAGGGGCAAGAAAAGAGAGAAAATAGGGGGGTGGGGAGAGGAGAGAGAGTAGAAGGGGGAGTGAAGAGGGGAAACGGGCGAGTGAGAAGGGAAGAGTGGCGCGGGGAGAGGAGAGAGGGGAAAGGAGAGAGGAGAGAGTGAACTGGGGACAGGGAAGAGGGGCGATGGCAGAGCTGAGAGAAGAGAGGGGCAGGGCGAAATCGGGAAGGCGGTAAGAGGGGAGGGGAGATAGAAGAGGTAAGGCGAAAGAGGGGAGCGGGAAGAGGGGTGGGGGAACAGAAAGAGGAAAGAGGGGAGATGGGCGAAGGGAAAGGGCAGAAGGCAGAGAGGAGACAGGCGACGGCAGCGAAAAGAGGGAAGCGGCGAGCGGGAAGAGGGGCGAGGGGGAAGGCGAGAGCGGAGAACGGAAAGGGGCGAGGAAAGAGGGCAGAGGGGAGAAGGAAAAAAGTAGAGGAGACAAGAGTGGGGAGTGGGGACAGGGTAGAGGGGCGAGGGAAGACGGAAGAGGAGAGCGGAAAGAGGGGGAAGGGGAGAAGGGAGAGGGCAGAGGGTACAGGAGAGTGCGAAGAGCGGCGTGGGGAGAGGGAAAATGGAAGAGGCGAGAGGGGACAGGGGCAAGGAGAGAGGGAAGAGAGAAGAGGGATGAGCGGAGAGTGGGAAGGGAAGGGACGACAGGGGAGAGGGGCGAGTGGGAAGGAAAAAGGGAGAAGGGGGAAATGGAGAAGGGAGAGTGAAAAAAGAAGAGGCTAAAGAGTGGAGAGGACAG
The DNA here is from genome assembly GCA_963969455.1 of Arge pagana. NCBI lineage: Eukaryota > Metazoa > Arthropoda > Insecta > Hymenoptera > Argidae > Arge > Arge pagana. The sequence goes on along the minus strand of OZ018309.1, from coordinate 17,317,671 downwards.
GAAAAAGAGGAGTGGGGGAAGAGTAGAAGGGAGAGGGAAGAGGGGGGACGAAGGATGGGGAGTGGAGAGGGGAGAGGGCGAAAGGGAGAGGATAAAGGGGAGAAGAGAGAGGGGCAAGGAGAGAGGGGGGAGTAAAGAGGGGCGAGGGGCGAGGGGAGAGGGAAGAGGGATGAGAAGAAAGCGGTGAGGGGAGAGAAGAGAGGGCAGAGAGGAGAGAGGAAAGGAAAGAGTAGAGAGGGGAGAGTAGAGAGGAAAGAGGGCTGAGTAGAGAGGAAAGAGCAGAGAGGGGAGAGGGGAGAGGGGGGAGCAGAGAGGGGAGTGGGGAGAGAGGAGTGTGAAGAGAGGGGAGAGGGGAGAGGGGAGAAGGGTGAGTGCTGCGTGGAAAGGGTAGAGTGGTTAGGGGTCAAAGGAGTGGAGACAGAAGGGGAAGAAATGAAAGGGAAGACGATAGAGAAGAGAGGAAAGTGGCGAGATGGGAGAGGGGAGAGGGCAGAAAGGAAAAAGGAGAGAGAAAAGAATAGAGAGAGGAGGTTAGAGCGAAGAAGGCAGTGGGGCGAGGGAAGAGTCGACAGGGACGAGGGGAGAGTAAAGAGGAGAGAGGGAAGAGGGTAGAGAGGGGAGGGCAGAGGGGTGAGGGGGGAGGGGAGTGAAGAGAGCAGCAAGGGAAGCGAAGAAAGGGGAGAGGGGCGAGGGAAGAGGGTGAGCGGCGAGAGGAGAGGTCAGAGGGCAGAGGGAAGAGGTGAAAGAGAAGTGGGGAAAGTGTAGTGGAGAGAGGAGCGAGGGAAGAGGAAGAAGGAGAATAGGGAGAGGAGAAAGGGGAGAGAGGAGAGGAGAAAGGGGACAGGGAAAAGGGGAGAGGAAAGAGAGCAGGGGGCAGAGTAAAAATGGGAGAGGGAAGAGGGAAAAGGGAAGAGAGGAAAGGGAAGAGGGGAGCGAGTATAAGGGAGAGCGAAGAAGAAAGGCGAGAGGGGAACGAGAAAAGGGGAGAGGGTAGATGGGAGAGGGGAGAGAGGAGTGGGAAGAGTTGAGAGCGAAAAGAAGAGAGGGATGAGGGGACAGGGAAGAGGGGTTAGGGGCGAGAGGCGAGTGGGGAGGGGAAAAAAAAGGGCAAGGGGAGAGGGAAGAGAGGTAAAAGGAGAGGGAAATGGGAAGAGGGGAGAGAGAAGAGGGAAGACGGGAGAGGAAAAAGGGGAGAGCGGAGAGGGAAAAAGGGAGAGGGGAGAGAAGAGAGGGAAGTAGGGGGAAGGCGAGGGGAGAGATCAGAGGAAAGAGGGAAAAGGGGACAGGGGAGAGGAGAAAGAAAAGAGGAAAGAGGGAAGAGGAAATAGGGGTTAGGAGAGTGGGGAGACGGGAGAGGGAAGAGGGTAGAGAGAAGAAGGTGGAGCGAAGAGGGAAGAGAGGAGCAGGCAGAGGGGAGCGGGGAGAGTGGCGAGATAAGAGGGCACAGGGAAAAAGCGAAAGGGGCGAGGGGCGGGGATAAAGGGGGAAGGGGGATGAGAAGAGGAGAGAGGTGACAGAGAAGCGAATAGGGGAAAGAGGTGGAGGGAGGACGGAAGAGGGAAAATGGAAGAGAGGAGAGGGAAGAGGGGCTAAGTTAGAGGAGAGCAGGGAGAGGGCAGAGCGAAGAGGAAAGAGGAGGTAGAGGAGGGGGTAGAGGAAAGAGGGGAAGGGAGAGAGGAGAGAGGAAAGAGGGGCGAGGGAGAGGGCTGAGAGGAGAGGGCAGAGGGCAGGGGGAAAGGTGCAAGTGCAGTGGGGAGAGGGCAGAGGAGAGAGGACCGCGGGGAGAGGGAAAGGGGGAATGTGGAGAGGGGAAAGGGGAGAGGGAAGAAGGCAGAGGGGACAGGGAAAAGTGGAGAGGAAAGAGGGAAGAGAGAAGAGGAAAGAGGGAAGCGGGGAGAGGGGAGCGGGAATGAGAAAGAGGAGAGGAGAGAGGGTAGATCGGAGAGGGGTAAGAGGAGGGGGGAGAGTGGCGAGCAGAAAGGGGCGAGGGGAGAGGGGACAAGCGAGAGGGGGTAGCGGCGAGGGGAAAGGGTGAAGGGGGAAGGCAAGAGAGGAGAGAGGGAAGAGGAGAGGGCAAAGGGGAAATGGGCGGAGGGAGATGGAAGACGCGAGAGGAAAGAGGGGAGAGCGGAGAGGGAAGTGGGGGGGGGGGGTGGGAAGGGGAGAGATCAGAGCAATGAGCGAAGAGGGGACAGGGGGAAGGAGAAAGAAAAGAGGAAAAAGAGAAGAGGAAATAGTTCGTAGGAGAGTGGGGAAACGGGAGAAGGGAGAGGGGAGAGAGAAGAGGGTGATGCGAAGAGGGAAGAGACGAGCGGGCAGACGGGAGCGCGGAGAGTGGTGAGCTAAGAGGGCACAGGGAAGAGGCGAAAGGGGCAAGGGACGAGTATAAAGGGCGAAGGGCGACGGGGAGAGGGGATAGGTGAGAGATAAGCGAATAGAGGAAAGAGGGGCGAGGGACGACGAAAAAGGGGCTATAAAAGAGGCAAGAGGGGAGAGTGGCGAGGGGAGAAGGGAGAGGGGAGAGGGGGAAGAGAAGAGATGAAAGGGGAGCGGGGAGAGAAGAAAGAAGAGAGCCGCGAGGGGAGAGGGGAGAGGGAAGAGGAAAGAGCAAGGAGGGAACAGGGAAGAAGGGTGATGGAAGAGTAGAGAGGGGAGAGGGGCATTGCGAGAGAGGAAAGGCGGTAAGAGGGAAAGGGAGAGCGGTAAGGGCAGAGGTGTGACAGAAGACGGCAGAGGGAGGACGGAAGGAAGAATAGGGAAGAGAAAAGAGGGATGAGGAGAGAGCCCAGAGAGTAGAGGCGAGAGGGAAGAGGGCAGAGGGGAAAAAGGAGAGAGAAGCGAGCAGAGGGAGGAGGTTAGAGCGAAGAGGGCAGAGGGGAGAGGAAAGAGCCGACAGGGATAAGGGGAGAGTAAAGAGGAGAGAGAGGAAAGGGTAAAGAGGAGAGGGCAGAGGGAAGAGGGGGGAGAAGAAAGGGAAGAGGGAAGAGGGAAGAGAGAAGAGGCAGAGGCGCGAGAGGAAAGGGCAGAGGGCAGAGGAAAAAGCTGAGTAGGGAGTGGCGAGTTTGGAAAGGAGATCGGAGCGAGGGAAGAGGGAAAAGGGGAACGGAGAGGGGAAAAGGAGCGAGGGGTGATGGGAGAAGGGACAGGGGGAAAGGAAGTGCAAAGAGGGCAGGGGGCAGCGGGCGGAGGGGAGAGGGGCGCGGGAAGCGGGAAGAGGGAAGAGGGGAGTGGGAATGAGGGAGATCGGGGAGGACAGACGGAAGAGGGGTAAAGGGTAAAGGAGAGCAGGGAGTGGGCAGAGTGGATATGAAAGAGGAGAAAGAGGAGGGGGGAAAGGAAAGAGGGGAGAGGCGAGAGGGGAGAAAGAAGAGGGAAGAGGGAGAGGGGCGAGAGGAGAGAGCCGAGAGCATGGGATGAAGGTGAGAGTGAAGTGGGGAGAGGGCAGAGGAGAGAGGACCGAGAGGAAAGGAGAAGAGGGAATGGGGAGAGGGAAAGGAGCGAGGGAAGAGGGGACGGGGACAGGAAAAAGGTAAGAGGAAAGAAAGCAGGTGGCGCCGGGCAGAGGGGAGAGGGGCGAGGAAAAAGGGTCAAGGGGAGAGGAAAGAGGGAAGCGGGGATAAAGGAGAGGGAATGAGGAACGGGAGAGGAGAGCGGGGCCAGGGGAGAGGGGTTAGGGGCGACGGCCGAGTGGGAAGGGGAAAGGGAAAAGGGGGAAAGGGAGAGGGCAGAGCGGGAAGATAAGAGGAAAAAGGGGAGAAGTGAGAGGGAAGAGGGAAGACTTGAGAGAAGAAAGGAGCGAGGATGAAGGGGCAAGGGGGAAGGGGAGATGGAAAATCGGAGAGAGAAGCGAATAGAGGGAAGAGGGGAGAGGAAAGACGGAAGTGGGGAAATAAAAGAGAGAAGAGGGAAGAGGGGCGAGGGGAAAAGGGAAAGGGGCGAGGGGGAAGAGAAAAGATGAGAGCGGAGCAGGGAGAGGAGAAAGAAGAGAGGGGAGAGGGGAGAGGGGAGAGGGAATAGGGGATGGGGGAGCGGGAAAAAAAGAGATGGAAAAGTGGAGAGGTGAGAGAAAAAAGGGGCGAGGGGAGAGCGGAGAGCGGAGAGGAAATAGCGGAGAGGCAATAGGGCAGAGCGGAGAAGGGGGAGTGAAGAGGGGAGACAGGCAAGTGAAAACGGAAGAGCGGCGAGGGAAGAGGGGATTGGGGAGAGTGAAGAGCAAAAAGGGGACAGGAAAGAAGGGAGATGGAAGAGGGGAGAGTGGAGAGGGGCATTGCGGAAGAGAGAAGGCGGTATAATGAAAAAGCAGAGAGAAAAGGTAAGAGGGTAGTGAGAAGAGGGCAGATGTAAGATGGAAGGAAGGATAGGGGAGAGGGAAGAGGAAAGAGGGAAGAGGTGAGAGGTACGGTGGTAGTGGCGAGAGGATAGAGGGCGGAGGGAAAAAAGGAGAGAGAAGAGAGTGGAGGGAGAAGGTTGCAGCGAAGAGGGCAGAGGAATGAGGGAAGAGCTGACCGGGATAAGGGGAAAGTCACGAGGAGAGAGAAGAAAGGGTAGGGAGGAGAGGGCAGAGGGGAGAGGGTAAAGGTGAGAGGAAAGTGGCTAGTTGGGAGAGAAGAGAGGAGCGAGGAGAGAGGAAAAGGGGAATGGGGAGAGGGAAAGGAGCGAGGGAAGAGAGGACAGGGCACAGGGGAAAGGGGAGAGGAAAGAGAGCAGCAGGCAGAGGGCAGAGGGGAGAGGGGCGGGGGAAAAGGGAAGAGGAGAGAGGGAAGAGGGAAGCGAGGAGAAAGGAGAGGGAAGGAAGAAGGGGAAAGGGGAAAGAGGAGAGGAGAGAGGGTAGATGGAAGAGATGAGAGAGGAGCGGGAGAGTGGCGAGCACAAAGGGGAAAGGGGAGAAGGGACAGGGGAAAGGAGGCAGGGGCGAGAGGCGAGTAGGAAGGGGAAAGAAACAAGGGGGAAGGGACGAGGGTGAAGAGAGAAGAGGAGAGGGGCAAGGGCGGCGGGGAGAGGGGCAAGGGTGGCGGGGAGAGGGGCGAGGGGAATGTAAAGAGGGAAGAGTGAATAGGGGACACGGGAAAAGGGCGATGGAAGAGCGGAGAGGAGAGAGGGGCAGGCCCAAATCGGGAAGGCGGTAAAAGGGGAGGGGAGATAGAAGAGCCGAGGCGGAAGAGGGGAGCGGGGAGAGGGGTGAAGGGCCAGAAAAAGAGAAGCGGGAAGATGGGAGAAGGAAAAGGGCAGAGGGCAGAGAGAAGACAGGCGGCGGCAGGGGAAAGAGAGAAGCGGGATGTGCGGAGAGGGACGAGGGGAAAGGGGAGAGCGGAAAGCAGAAAGAGGAGAGGAAAGCGGGCAGAGGGGTGAGGGGAAATAGGAAAGGAGACAGGAGCGGGTAGAGGGGAGAGGGGAGAGTGTAGAGAGAAGAGGGAAGAGGAGAGCGGGAAGAGGGGCGACGGCAGAAGGGAGAGGGCAGAGGGTACAGGGGCGAGCGGAGAGCGGCAAGGGGTGAGGACGTAGGGGGGTGAGAAAAGTAAAGAGGGGAGAAAGAGGAGAAAAAAAGGAAGAAGGGCGAGAGGAGTAGGGACAGCGAAGAGGGGAGAGGGGCGACAGGCGAGTGAAAAGGGGAATGAGAGGAGGGGAAAGTGGAGAAGGGAGAGTGGAAAGAGAAGAGGCAAGAGAATGGAGAGGAGCGGGGAGAGAGGACAGAAGAGAGGGGCGAAGGGAAAGGGGAGGGTGGGAAGGAGGGGGAGTGGAGAGGGGTGAGGGCGGAAGGAAGAGGATAGAGGGGTGAAGAGAGGCGGGAGACGGAAGAGGGGAGAGTGGCAGGGGGCGACGGGCGAGGGGAGAGGGCAGAGGGCAGAGGAAAGAGGTGAGAGGAAAGTGAGGAGAGGGGCAAGGAGAGAGGAGTGAGGGGAGTAGAAGAATGGGACTGGTGACAGGAGAAATGGGCGAGAGGAGAGGGGAGAGGGGACAGGGCAAAGGGCAGAGGGAAGAGAGCAGAGGGCAGAGGGACGAGAGGAGAGGGGAGAGGAAAGGAAAGAGAGGAGAGGGAAGGCAAGAGCGGGGAAAGAGGAGAAGGGAGGGAAAAGAGGAGAGGAGAGAGAAAAGAGGAGAAAGGGTAGATGGGAGAGGGGAGAAAGGCGGGGATATAGAGTGAAGCGGAAAAGGGAGAGGGAAGAGGGAACAGGGGAGAGAGGGGCGGAAATAGAGGAGAGGGGAGAGAGGAGAAGAGGGAGTGAAGAAGGGAGACGGGCGAGTGAAAAGTGATGTGGGGAGAGGAAAAAGGGGAAAGGGGAGAGCCGTGAAAAGAGAGGGGATAGCAAAAAAGGGACAGGGGTGGAGAGTGATGGAAATGGGAGAGGGAAGAGGGTGGGGCGAAAAGGGAAAGGCCGAAAGAGCGAAGATGATGGAGGAGATGGATGCGGGAAGAGGGAAGCGGAAAGAGTAGAGAGGGGAAAGGGGGAGGAAAGAGAAGAGAGGGGAGGTTGGAGAGGGCAGACGGGAGACCGGAGACGTCCGCGGAGAGAGTGAAGCGGGTAGAGGGGAGAGGGGGAGGGGGGAGGGAAGAGTGGAGTTGGGAACGGGCAGAGGAAAGAGTTCAGTGGGAAAAGGGGAGAGGCAAGAGTGGAAATAAAAGAGTGGCGAGGGCAGAAGGGAGAGGGAAGAGGAAAGAGGGAAGAGGGGAGAGGGATGAGGGGAATGGGGCGTGGGAGAGGGGCGAAGAGGTAAGGAGGGAGAGCGAAGAGGGAAGAGGAGCACAGAGAGAGGGGAGAGGGAAGAGAGGAGAGGGGAGAGGGGAGAGGGAAGAAGGTAGAGGTGAAAGGGTAGACTGTAGGGAGGTGAGGGCAGAGGGGAGAGAGGAGGTGAACGAGTGGAGAGTGAAAAGGCGTGATGAAACAGGGAACACGGGTGAGGGGGTAGGGGCGAGGGGCAACTGGGAAGGGGAAAGGGAAATGGGGCAAGGGGAGAGGGGAAAGAGGGAGAGAAGAGGGGAAAGGGCAGAGGGGTTAGGGAAGTGGGAAGACGGGGGAGAAGGAAGGGAAAAGCGCAGAGAGAAAAAGGGAGAGGGGAGAGAGGAGAGGGGAGAGGGGAGAGGGGCGAGGGGAAAGGGGAGAGGGCAAAGGAAAGAGAGGCAAGGGGAGAGCAGAGAGAGGAGATGGAATAGGGAAGAGTAGATAGGGGAAAGAGGAGAAGGGGGAGTGAAGAGGGTAGATGGGCTCTGGAAAGGGAAGAGGGGAGACGGAAGAGCGGCGAGGGGAAAGGGGAGAGCAAGAAGGGGACAAGGGAGAAAGGTGCTGGACGAGGGGAGAGGGGAGAGCGGCATTGCGAAAGGGGGAAGGAGGGAAGAGGAAAGGGGAGAGAGAAAAGGAAACAGGGGTGAGAGAAGAAGGCAGAGGGGAGACCTGAAGAACGATAGGGGAGAGTGGAGAGCGTAGATGAAGGATAAGAGAAGGAAGAGAGGAGAGGGGAGAGGGGAAAGGGCAAAGAGGAGGAAAGAGAGAGGAGGAAGTAGACGAAGGAGATAAGAGCGAAGAGGGCAGAGGGAAGAGGGAAGAGCCGACAGGGATGAGGGGAGGACAAAGAGGAGAGAGGGAAAAGGGTAGAGTGGAGAGAGCAGAGAAAAGAGGCTGGAGGGAAAAGAAAAGACGGGAGAGGGGAGAGGAAAGAGGGAGAGAGGCGAGAGAAGAAGGAAAAAGGGAAGAGGCGAGAGGGAAGAGGGCAGCGGGGAGAGGGGAGAGGGCTGGTGAAAGGGGAGAGGGGAAAGAGGAGTGGAGAGAGGGTAGATGGGAGAGGGGATAGAGAAGGGGGGAGACTGAAGAGCAGGAAGTGCATAAGGAAAAGAAGCCAGGGGAAAGGGAGTAGGGGCGAGTGGGAGGGGGAAAGGGTGAAAGGCGAAGCGGAGAGGGGGATGAGGGAAGAGGAGAGGGAAAAGGGTAGAGGGAAGAGGGCAGAGGGAAGACGGGAGAGGAGAAAGGAGAGAGCGGCGAGGGAAAAAGGGAGAGGAAAGACGGAAAAGGGGAGAGGGTAGAGGAGAGCCGTAAGAGGGCAGAGTAAGGATGGAAGATAAAAAAGAAGAGGGGCGATAGAGGAGAGGGGTGAGTGATGCGTGGAGAGGGCAGAGGGGGAGGGGAGAGAGGAGAGGGATGAGTGCTGCGTGGCGAGGGCAGAGGGGAGAGGGGAGAATGGAGAGGTGACAGAAGGGAGGAGACGGGAGAGGGGAGAAGGAGGAGGAAAGAGGGAAGAGGGAAGAGGGCCAAGGGGAGAAAGGAGCGAGAAGTGACTAGAGAGAGAAGGTTAGAGCGAAGAGAGCAGAGCGGAGAGGAAAGAGCTGACAGGGATGAAGGGAGAGTAGAGAGGAGAGGGAGAGAAGGGCAGAGAGGAGGAGGCAGAGAGGTGAGAGGGGAGGGGAGAAAGGAGATGGAAGAGGGAAGAGGAGAGAGGGGAGCGGGAAGAGGGAAGAAGTTGTGGGGCGAGAGGAGAGGGCAGAGGGCCAAGGGAAGAGGTGAGTTGAAGTGGGGAGAGGGGAGAGGAGAGAGAATTGAGGCGAGTAGAAAAAGGGGAATGGGTAGAGGAAAAAGGGGAGAGCGGAGAGGGGAGAGGAGACAGGGCAGAGGGGCGACGGGAGGGGGGATAGGGGAGAGGAGGAAGGGGAGAGGGAAGAGAAGAGGGGAAAGGGGGGAGATCGGAAAGGGAACACGGAAGACGGGAGACGGGAGCAGGAAGAGGGCAGAGCAGAGAGGGAAGAGGAGAAAGGGGACGACATGAGGAAATAGGGGAGAGGGCAGACAAAAGAGGGCAGAGGGGAGAGGTGAGACGGTGAGAAGAGAGGGGAGTGGGGAGAGGGTAGATGGGAGACCGGAAACGGCAGCGGCAAGAGCCAAGAGGGGAACGGGGAGAGGAGAGGGAAGAGGGCAGAGGGGAGAGGGAAGAGAGAAGAGGGAAAAGGAAAAAGCGGAAAGGAGTGAGGGGAGCGGGGAGAGGGAAAAGGGGAAAGGGCTGAGCGAGAAGAGAGAACAGGAGAGGGAAGAGGGGCGAGGGAAAAGGGGGAAAAGGAAAGGGGCGAGGGAAGAGAATAGTAGGTAGAGGCAAGACGAGAGACTGTAGTGAGGTGCGAGGAGACGGAAGTGCGGTGATGGGAGAGGAAAAAGAAGAGAGGTGAGAGGAAAGAGAGGAAAGGCGTGAGGAAAAAAAGGAGAGCGTAGAGGGGAGATGCGGGAGGGTAAAGGGCAGAGACGGATGGGTAGAGGAAAGAGTGAAGAAGCATGAGGGAAGAGGGAAGAGGCGAGAGGGATGGGAAGAGGGGCGAGGCAAGAGCGAAGAGGGGAGAGGAAAGAGGGAAGGGGAGAGAAGAAAGGAATAAAAGAAGAGGGAAGAGCGAAGAGTAGAGAGAAGAGAGGGGACAGAAAAGATGGAAGAGGGGCGAGGGGCGAGTGGGAAATAAAAAGAATACATGGCGAAGGGGAAAAAGTAGCTCGGAGAGCGGCGTGGGGAGAGGGGAAAGGGAAGTCGGCATATACAAAAGGGAAGAGCGGAGAGGGGAGAGCGGAGAGGAAAGAAAAGAGATGTGAGAGATAAGAGGAAAGAGGGGAGAGGGTAGAAGGAAGAGGAAAAAGGGGTGAGGGGAGAGTGCGGAGGGAAGAGGTGAGAGAGAAGTGAAGAGAGGGCCGCGGAGAGAGAAGTGAGGGGGAAGGGGAGGGCAGAAATCAGAGGGAAGAGAGAAAAGAAGAGAGGAAAGAGGAGAAAAAATAGTGGGAAGAGTGGAGAGGGAAGAGGGAACAGCGGAGAGGGAAGAGGAGCGAGGGAAGGGGAAAGAGCGGAGAGAAAAGACGGAAGAGGATAGAGGGGCGGTGGCAGAGAGGAGAGGGAAGAGAGAAGGCGAAAGCGAGGCGAGAGCAGAGAAAAGAGGGTAGAGGAGAGAGGGAAGAGAGGAGAGGGCAGTGAGGAGCGGGGTAAGGAGGAAGGGGACAATGGTGTGGTGAGAGGGTCGAGAGGCGAGGAAGAAAGGGTAAAGGAGAAGGGGAGAGGGAAGAGAGCAGAGAGAAGCGGATAAAGGGGAGAGGAAAGAGAAAAAATTCGAAAGGGAAGAGGAGAAAGCGGCGAGGGGCAAGGGGAGAGGGGAGAGGAAAGAGATGGGAGGGAAGCAAGAATAAGGAGAGGGGAAAGGGGAGAGCGAAGAGGGGTGATGAAAGCTAAAAGAGGGGCGAGAGGAGAGGGAATGGGGAATAGGGAAGTAGGGAGTGGGGCGAGGGGGGGGGGGGGGTAGGGAGTGAGGAAGGAAGAGAGGCGAGTGAAGAGGGGCGAGGGAAGAGAGTAGTTGGGAGGGGGAAAAGGCGCGAAGAAAGTGGCGAGAGGAGAGAGGGGTAGGATAGAGAGCGGAGGGTACAGGGGAGAGCGGAGCGGGGTGAGGGGAGAGGAGGGATGGTAGAGGGGAGAAAATAGAGGGGCAGGGTGAAATCGGGCAGGCGGTGGAAGAGGAGGGCAGATAGGAGAGGGGAGGCGGAAGAAGGGAGCGAGGAGAGAGGTGAGGGGACAGAAAGAGGGAAGAGCGGAGATGGGAGTAGGGAAAGGGCAGATGGCAGAGAGAAGACAGGCTACGGCAGCGGAAAGAGGAAAGCGGGGAGCGTGGAAAGCGGTGAGGGGGGAGTGGAGAGCGGAGAGGGAAAAGGGAAGAGGAAAGAGTGCAGCGGGAAGAGGGGATAGAAAAGAGGGAAAAGGGGAGAGGAGAGAGGGCGGAGGGCAGAGGGGAGCGGAGGGAGAGAAAAGGGGAAAATGGCGAGGGGGAAGGGGGAAGGCAGAGGGAGGGAGCGCGGAGAGGAAAGAGAAAAGCAGGGAGAGGAAAAAAGGGAAAGAGGAGAGGGTCCAGGGGAGAGGGGCCACGGTAAGGGGGAGAGTGGAGACTGTAGTAAGGTGGGGAAAGAGGGGCGACGGTAAAGAGGAGAGGAAAGAGAGGAGTGGTGAGAGGGAAGAGGGGAGAGGGGAGATGGGAGTGGGGAAAGTGGATAGGGGAGAGAAGAGGGTAAAAGGGGAAGGGGAAAGGGAAGAGGGTAGAGGGAAAAGGGTAGAGAGGAGAGGAGAGAGAAAAGGGGAAAGCGAAAAGAGGGGAAAGAGAAGAGAGAGAGGAGAGAGGGAAGGAAGGAAAGGGCAGAGGGAAGCGGGCAGGGGGGGAAGGGGGAAGGCTGAAGGGGAGAGGGAAGAGGGGCGAGAGGAGCGAAAAGAGGGGCTAGGGGAGAGGAAAGTGGTGAGACGGGACAGACGAAAGTGGAGAGGGGCGAGAGGGGGGAGAAATAAAAGAGATGGAAGGGAAGAAGAAAGGGAGAGAGGCGAGAGCGGCAAGGGAAGAGGGGAGGGGAGAGGAAAGAGAATAGAGGAAAGAGGTTGGACCAGAGAGGGTAGAGGGGAGAGGGAAGAGTCGCGAGAGAAGTGCGGAGAGGGGAGTGGAGAGAGGGGCGAGGGAAAAAGGAAACGGGAAAACGGGTGAGAGGAGAGGGGACAGGAAATAGGGGTAATAGAAGAGCAAGAGGGAAGAGGGAAGGAAGAAAAGGGCCGAGGGAAGCGGGGAGAGGGGACTCGAATGAGGCGAGAGAGGCGAGAAGCAAGGGAAAAGGGTGAGGGGGGAGGGGAGAGAAGACAGGGAAGAGAGAAGCGAATAGAGTGCAGAGGGGTGAGGGTAGAGCGGAAAGGAGAGAGGGAAGAGGGGAGAGGGGAGGGGAAAGAGGGGCGGGGGGAGAGGGGAGAGGTGAGTGGCGACGAAGGAGAGGGGAAAGGAAAGAGATGAGAAGGGAGAGAGTAGATGGGAGAGGAAAGAGGGAAGCGGGATGAGGGGAAAGGGGAGAGCGGAGAGGGAAGAGAGCGGACGGAATAGAGACCGGTAGAGAGCAGAAGATGGAGTGAAGAGGGGAGAAGGGCGAGTGAAAAGGGAAGAGGGGAAAGTGGAGATAGCGAGAGCGAAGAGCGGCGAGCGGAGAGGTGAGAGGCGAGAGAAGAGAGCTAAAACGGAAGGGGGCAGCGAGAGGGGCGAGAAGGCAGAGGGAAGAGAGAAGAGGGGATAGGGCAGAGGACAGAGAGGGGAGGGGCGAGTGGCAAGGAAAAAGGTGACAGGAAAAGGGAAGATGGAAGAGCGGGGGGGGGGGGGGAAGGGAGGGGGAATGCGGAAGGAAGAAGAAGGAAGGGGAAAGGGTGGGAAGGGAAGGTGAGAAAGAAGAGGGAAGAGAAAAGAGGGGAGAGGTGGGGGAAGAGGGGAGAGGGAGGAGGGAAGCGCAGAGAGGGAAGCGGCAAGGGTGCGAGAGAAGACGGGAGAACGGAGAGAAGAGAGGGAAGAGAGGACCGCAGAGAGGGGCGGGGAGGGGGGGAGGGGACAGGGGACAGAAGAGATGGTACAGCGGAGAGCGGAGAGGGGAGAGGGGAGAGTAGAGACAACAGGGTGGAGAGAGAAAGAGGGAGAGGGAAGAGGGGAGAGGAAAGAGGGGCGAGGGTAGTGTGGAGAGGGGGAAGGCCTGTGGGAAGAGGGAAGAGGAAAGAGGGAAGAAGGGAGAGAGGAGAGGGGAGAGTGGTGAGGGTAGAGGGGAGAAGAGCGAGGAAAACGGGGGGGCGAGAAGAGGGGAGAGGAGAGAGGTCACATGGAAACGAGGAGAGGGTAGAGTGTTGAGGGAAGAGGGACGAGGGGAGAGAGGGAAGCAGAGGGCGGAGAGGAAAGAGGGGAAAGGGTCGAGTGGAGAGGGGAGAGGTGAGATGGGAAAGAGTAGTGGGAAGTGGGTAGCGAGGAGAGGGAAGAGGAGAGTAGTGCGAGCGGAGAGAGAGAAGAGAGGGGCGAGAGGGGGAACGGGACATGTGAGAGTGCAGAAAGGAGAGGGGCAATCGGAAAGGGCAACGGGGAGAGGGTAGAGAGGAGAGTGTGGAGGTGCCACGGGAGACGGCAGCGGGAAGTGGGGAGACGGTAGAGGCAAGAGGTGTGAGGTAAAAGGGGAAAGAGGAGAGTGGAGAGGAAAGACGGTAGAGGGGAGAGATGAGAGTCAAGAGGGAAAAGGGAAAAAGGCAGATGGGAGAGAGCAGAGAGGTGAGTATAGAGGGAGAAGGAAAGAGGGGAAAGGAAAAAGGGGAGGGAAGCGAGGGCGAAGGCAGAAAGCGCGAAGTGTGGAGAGGGGAGAAGAAAGATTCGAGATGGGAGAGAGAAAAGTGAAGAGGGGCGAGAATAGAGAGGGTAAGGTAAAGGGAAGAGAGAAGACTGTAGAGGGTTGAGGGGAAAGCGAAGAGCGGAGAGGGGAGAAAGGAGAGGGAAAAGGGGACAGGCGAAAGAGAAGAGGTGGGAGGGATGAGCGGAGCGGAAAGAGGGGTGAGGGAAGAGGAAAGAATCAGAGGGGAAAGGCCAGTGGGGTGAGGGAAGATGGGAGAGGGCAGAGGGCGAAGGGAAAATGGGAAAGAGAAGAGGAGGAAGAGGAGTGGTAAGAGAGGAGAGGGGAAAAGGCAGAGAGAAGAGGGGAGAGGAAAGGGGAGAGGGGAGAGTAAAAGAGGTGAGAGGAGAGGGTAGAGGGACGAGTGGCAGGGAAAGGGGAGAGCGGGAAGAGAGGAGAGTGGAGCGGGGAGAGGGGATATAGGAGAGGGAGAGCGGGGAAATAAGAGGCGAAAGGGAAGACGGGAGAGCGGAGAGATGAGAGGGGAGAGGTAAGAGAAGAGGGGGGAAAGGGGAGAGGTGAAAGGAGAGAGGGGAAAGGGGGGAGGGGAGATGGGAGAGCGGAGAGGAAAGACGGAAGAGTGGTGAGGGTAGAGGGGAGAAGGAAGAGGGGAGAGCGGAAAGGGGTGACAAGAAAGGACAGGGGGGAGAGCGGATGGGAAAGAGGGGAGAGGGGAGAGGGTAGAGGAGAGATCGGAGGAGGAAGAGGGAAGAGGAAAGAGGGTAGAGCGGAGACAGGAGAGCGATGGGCGGAGAGGAGCGAGGGGAGGGAGAAGAGTAGAGTGGAAAGGGGGCAGAGAGGAAACGGAAGAGCGTAGAGGGCAGAGGGGAAATGGGAGAGTTCAAACGGGAGAGTGTAAAGTGAAAAGGGGGACGGGCAGAGGAAAGACGGTAGAGGACAGAAGGATGAGCGAAGAGGGGAGAGGTGCGAGTGAAGAGCGAAGAGGGAAGAAGGGAGAATGTAGAAGGGAAAAAGGAGGGGCGACGGAAGGAAAAATGGGGTGAGGGCAGACGGGTGAGGGAAGAGCGGAGCAGGGAGAGGAAAGAGGGGAGAGGGGCGAGTGGAGAGGAATAAGGAAAGGGGGGAAGGAGAGAGGGGAGAGAGGTGATCGAAGAGGGGAAAGGTGAGAGGCGACAGGGAAGATCGAAAACGGGAGGAGGCAGGGGGAGGGGCGAAAAAGCAGAACGAAGACGGGAGAGGGGAAAGGGCAGAGGGAAGAGGGGAGATGGGAGATTAGCTAGGGGAAAGGGTAAAGGAAGAGGGCAGAGGGGAGAGCGGTGAGGGGAAAGGGGCGGGGGGAAGGGAGAAGGGAGAAGAAGGAAGGGAAAAGGATGAAGAGGGAAGGTGAGAGGGGAGAGGAAAGAGAAAAGAGGGGAGAGGGGGAAGGGGTGAGGGTAGAGGGAAGAGGGAAGCAAAATGTGGGAAGAGGGGAGGGGGAGAGGGCAGAGGTGAGAGGGGGAGAAAAGAGGGAAGAGAGGAGCGAGGAAAGGGGAGGGGGTGAAGGAGAGGGAAGAGGGTAAAGCGGAGAGGGGAGAGTAAAAAGGGAAGGGGGAGAGGGGAGAGGGAAGAGGGGAGAGGGGAGAGCGGAGAGGGGAGAGTAGAGATCGGAGAGGAAAGAGAGAGGAGGAAAGAGGGTAGAGAAGAAAGGGGTGAGCGAAGGGCGGGGAGGGGAGAGGGGAGAGAAAAGAGGTGGGTGAAAAGAGGGCAGAGAGGAGACGGGAGAGCGCAGAGAGCAGAAAGAATATGGGAAAGGGGGAAGAGGAGAATGGAGAACGGAGGGGGGAAGTCAAGAGGGGCGAGAAGCAAGGGACGAGGGGAAAGGGGGAAGGAAGTTTGGAAAAGGGGAAAAATAAAGGAAGAGGGGAGAGGCGAGAGGGCAGAGAAAAGAGCAGAGAGGGGAGAGAGGAAAGGGGAGAAGGGAGAGAGGAGGGGCGAGCGGAGAGTAGGCAGAGGGCAGACGGGAGAGGAGTTTGCGGAGGACGGCGGCGTGAGAGGGGTTAGGGAAGACGGGAGAAGGAGGGGGTATGAGTTGAGAGGGAAGAGGGAAGAGCGGAAAGTAGAGAGGGAAAAGAGAGGGAAGGGATGGGGGCAGGAGAACGGCGAAGCGAGGAGAGAGGAGAGCGAAGAAGGGAGACGGGAGAGGAAAAAAGGGAGGGCGGGGAGGAAAGACGGAAGAGCGGAGCGGGTAGAGGGGAGAGGGAAGAGTGGCGAGCGAAAAGAAAAGAACGGCGAGGCGGGAGGGGCGAGTGGGAAGGTGGAAGGGGCGAGGGGAAAGGGGTAAGTGGAGAGGGTGGAGGCATTAGGGCAAAGAGGAGAGGGGGCGGGAAGAGGAAAGAGCGGGGCTTCGAGAGGAAAGCGGGGCGGGGGGAGCGAAGAAAGGGCCGATGCGAGAGGGGAGCGAGGAGAGGGGAGAGGGGATAGGGGAGAGGTGACAGCGGAGGGTGGGGCGGGGTGGGGTAAGAGGGCGGAGGAGAGCGGCAAGAGGGCAGAGAGGAGAGGGGAGAGCCTAGACGGCAGATCGCAAATGGGCGCGGGGAAAGGGGAGAGGGAAGAGTGGCGGGGGGAGAATGGAGAGGGGCGCGGAGCGAGGGACGAGGGGGTGGGGGAAGGGGGGAGGAAAAGGGGGAAAGGGAGAAGCGGAAAGGGAAAAGAGGGAAGGGAAGAGTGGAGACGGAAGAGAGTAGAGATATGAAAGGAGGGAAAAAGAGAGAGGAAAAAGGGCAGAGAGGAAAGGGTAGAGGGGAGAGTGTGGAGTGATGAGGTGAGAGAAGCCAGAAGACAGGGTAAAGGATAAAGAAGAGAGGGGAAACGTTAGAACGAAGAAGAGAGAGAGGAGAGGGAAGAGGTGAGAGTTGAAAAGATAGTGGGACGAGTGGAGAGGGGAGAGGGGATAAGGGAGAACGAAGAGTGGAGAGGCAGGGTGAGAGGGGAGAGGGCAGTGGGAAGAGGGTGGAGCGGAGAGGGGAAAGGAGAGGAGGAAGTGAGGAAAGCGGAGAAGGGAAAGGATGAGGGGAGAGCGGAAATGGGAGACGGAAGAGGGGAGAGGGTAGAGAGGGAAGCGAAGAGGGAAGTGAGAAAAGTGGAGAGGGTACAGGGAAGAGGGTCGATGGCGAGGGGAAAGTGGGAAGGGGAAAGGCGGAAGGGAAAAGAGATGGTGAGAGAAGGCAGAGAAAAGAATGGGAAGGGGAAAGAAGAGAGGCGAGAGAGCGGAGTAAAGAGCGGCGCGAGATGAGGGAAAAGGGAAAAGGGGAGAGGAAAGAGTAGCAGGGGGAGAGGGAAAAGGTGGGAGGAAAGATTGGAAAGTGTAGCGATGAAAGGGGAGACGGAAGAGAAGAGAGCGGAGGGGTGAGAGGGGAGAGAGGAGATCGGCGAGGGGAAAGGGGAAAAGAGAGTTGGAAGAGCAAAGAGGAGAGAAGGGAGAGCGGAAAGGGAAGAGGAGAGAGATGCGAGGCGACAGGGTAGTGGGTAGAGGGGAGAGGGGACACGGTAGAGAGGAGCGGGACGAGGGGAGAGGGAACTGTGGGGAGAGAATAGGGATGAGGGAGAAGGGGAAAGGGAAGAGGGCAAAGGAAGGAGAGGGGCAGGAAGAGGTGCTAGGGTAGAGTGAAGAGGGGAGAGGTAGAGGGGCGGGGAAAGAGTGGTGAGGGGGAGGGGGCGGAAGGGAAGGGGACGTGAAGAAGATTGAAGAGTAAAGGGTGAAGCGTGAGATTGAGAGGGGACGGGGAAGAGGAAAGAGGGGAGAGAGGGAAGGGGAGAGGGAAGACTGAAGAGGAAAGCAAAGAAAGGAGAGCAAAGAGAGGGAAGGGGGGAGAAAGGAGAGGAGAGAGCGGAGAGGAGAGAGGGAAGAGGGGAGTGGGAAGAGTGGAGAGCGGAGAGGGGACAGAAAAAAGTAAAGGGGGAGCGGGCGCGGGAAGAGGGAAAAGGGGAGAGGGGAAAGAAGAGATCAGAGAGGGAAGAGTGAAGAGTAAAGAGGGTAGAGGCTAGAGACGAGAGTGAAAGGAGGGGAGGGGATGGGGGAGAGGAAAGAGGGGAGCTGAAAGAGGGCAGAGAGGAGACGGATGAGCGTAGAGGGCAGAGGGCAAATGGGAGAGACGGAAGTGGAGAGAAAAGAGTGGCGGGGGAAGAATGGAAAGGGGCGAGGAGCGTGGAACAAGGGGGCAGGGGGAAGGAGAAAGGAAAAAGGGGAAAGGGAAAAGCGGAAAGGGAAAAGAGGGAAGGGAAGAGTGGAGAGGTAAAAGAGCAGAGGGAAATGGCGAGAGGGAAAAAGAGCGAAGGGTGAGGGCAGAAAGGAGAGGTGAGAGGGAAGATGGTGAAATGATGATGTGAGAGAGGAGAGAAGACAGGGTAGAGGGAAGAGAAGTTAGGGGAAACGGTAGAACGGAGAGGGGAGAGGGAAGAGGGAAGAGGTGAAAGCGCAAAAGCGAGAGGGAAGAGGGAAGAGGGAAGAGGGAAAAGTGGAGAGGGAAAAGGGAAGAGGGGGAAGGGAAGAGGGGGAAGGGGCGAGCGAAGCGGGAAGAGGGGGGAGGGGAGAGGAAAGGGGAGAGAGGGGGGAGGGGGGAGGGGATAATTATCTCTTATAAGTGAAGAGGCGAGAGAGGCGAGTGAAGAGCAGAGAGGGGGGCGGGAAGAGGGGAGAAGGGAGAGAAGAGGGGCGAAAGGGGAGTGAAGAGAGAGCAGACGGGAGAGGGTTGAGCGGAGGAAGGAGGCGGAAGAGGGAAGAGGCGAGCGGGAAGAGGAAAGAGGAATGAGAGGATAGGGAAAAAAAGAGAGTAAAGAGATGTAAGCGGCGAGGAGATAGGGAAGAGTAGAGATCAGCGAGGGTATAGGGGAGCGGCATGAGGGGAGAGTGAAATCGTGTGAGGATAGGGGAAGGGGCGAGGGGGCAGAGGTGAGAGAAGAGAGGGGAGAGGGGACAGGAAAGACGGTACAGGTAAGAGCGGAGAGGGGAGAGGAAAGAGGAAGAGGGGAGAGGGAAGAAGGGAGACGGGAGAGGGAAAATGGTAGAGGGGGGCGGGAAGAGAGAAGAGCAAAGAGGGGTAAGGGGAAAGGGGAGAGGGGACAGAAGAGAGAGGCAAGGGGCGAGGGAAGACGGAAGAAAAAAGAGTGAAGAGAGGAGAGTACAGTGGGGCCAGGGGAGAGGTGAGAGTGAAAAGCGGAAAGGGGAGCGGGTAGAGGTGAGAAGAAAGAGGAGAGTAAGGCCAAGGGAGGAGGGTAGACGGGAGATGGCGAGTGGAGAGGGAAGAGAGGAGACGGAAGTGGGGAGAGGGCAGAGAGGGGAGCGAAAAGGGAAGAACGGAGAGGGAAGAAGGAAGAGCAGAAACGGTCCAGGGGAGTGTAGCGAGGGGTGAGGGGGAAAGGGGAACGGGTAATGGGGATGGAGAAAGGGGAGAGAAAGGAGGGCAGAGTGGCGAGGAAGGAGGGAGGAGGACAGAGGGGAGAGGGAAAAGGGTCGAGATGAAAGAAGAGACGAGAGATGAAAGAGGAAAGAGGGAAGAGAGGAGAGGGAAAAGAGAAGTTCGGAGCGGGGAGAGAGGAGAGCAGAGAGGGAAGAGCGTGGGATTGCGAGGGAAGCGGGAAAAGGGGAGAGGTGAGTGGGGAGAGAAAAGAGGGTAGTGGGGAGACGGGAGAGGGTAGAGGGCAGAAGGAAAATGAGATGGGCAAACGGGGATAGGGGAGATGGGAGCGAGAAGAGGCGAGACGGGCGAGGGGCGACAAGCGACGGAGAAGGGGAAACGGGAGCGGGAAAAGGGGAAAAGGGAAAAGTGGACGGGCAGAGGGGGATGGGAAGAGGGGTGAGGCTCGAGGGAAAAGATGAAAGGATCGAGGGAAACGGGCGGAGGGCAGAGATAAGCGGGAAGAGATAGAAGGGGCGAGGGAAGAGGGGAGTGGGAAGTGGGCAGAGAGGAGACGGGAGAGCGTGAAGGGCAGAGAGCAAATGAGAGAGGGAAGAGGGGAGAGAGGCGTGGGGAGGGGGGAGAGTGGAGACCGGCGAGGAGCGAACGACGAGGGAAAAGGGGGAAGGGGGAAGGGAATAGAATAAAGGGGGAATTGAAGAGGGGAGAGGGAAGAGGGCAGAGGGAAAAGGGGTGTTGGAAAAAGAGAGTGATGAGATGGAAGAGGGCTGAGAGGAGAGCGAAGAGTGAAGAGGGGAGAGGGTTAAGGGTAGAGGGCAAAGGAGAGCGTAGAAAGATGGAGGCGGAGAGGGGAGGGGGGAGAGTGAAGAGCGGCGAAAGGAGAGGGTGATGCGAGAGGAAAGAATGAAAACGGAAGAGGGGAGGGGGATTGGCGAGGGGGCAAAGGAAAGAGGGGAGAGGAAAGAGGGGACAGGGAAAAGATGAGAGTGGAAAGGGAAGAGGGAAGAGGGAAGAGTGGAGAGGGGAGAGAGGAGAGGGTACAGGGGAGAGGGGGGCCAGTCGACAAGCGAGGGAAAAGGGAAACGGGGAAAAAAAAAGGGGGAACAGAAAAAGGTGGAATGAAAGAGGGGAAATGGAAGAGAGGTGAGCGAAGAGAGAAGAGGAAAGAGAGGAGAGGGAAGAAGGCGAGAGGTGAGGGGGGAGGGGAGAGGGAAATAGTGAGAGAGGAGAGACGACAGGGTGCACGGAAGAGCGGAAAGGGTGACGGTAGAGGGAAGAGGGGGGAGGGATGAGAGGGAAGGTTAGAGGGGAGAGGGAAAAGGGGAGAGAGGAGAGGGAAGAGAGCAGAGAAAAGAGCGACGAGGAGAGAGGGGAGAGAGGAAAGGGGAGAGGGAAGAGGGCAAGGAGAGAGGGGAGAGGGGCGAGCGGGGGGGACGGGAGAAAAGAGGGAAGGGGGAGCGGAAGGACGAATAGGAAAGTTGAGAGGGAAGAGGAAAGAGGGAAGAGGGGAGAGGGAGGCAGGGAGAAAGGAGAGTTGAGGTGCAAGCAAAGAGAGGGGACATGCGAAAGTGGACCGTGGAAAGGGGTGAGGGGAGAGGAAAGAGGGAAGAGCGGAGAAAAGAGAGGGAAGAGGTGAGAGGTGAGTGGGATGGAGAGAGGAAAAGAGAGAAGAGTGGAGAGCGAAAAGTGGAGAGGGGAGAGGGGAAAGGGGAGAGCGAAGTCGGAAGACGGAAGAGGGGAGAGGGTAGAGGGGAGAGGAAAGAGCGGAGAGCGGCGCGGAGAGAGGGGCGAGGGAAGAGGGGCGCGAAGGAACGGGGAATTGAAGAGGGGCAAGGGGCAAGGGGAGAGGGTAGAAAGAAAAGGGCAGAGCGGAGAGCGGGGAGGGGAGAGGGAAGAGGGGAGAGGGGGGAGGCAAGAGGTCAGAGGAAAGACGATAGATAAGAGAGGGCAGAGGGGAAATGGGAGCGCGAAGAGGGGCGACGTAAGAGGGGAGAGGGAAGAGGGGTCAGGGGCGAGGAGCGAGGGGCATCAGGGAAAGGGGAAGATGAGAGGGAAAAGGGGAAAGGGGGAAGGAAAGATGGAAGAGTGGCGAGGGGCGAGAGGAATGGACTGAGGGGAGAAGAGCGAGGGCAGAGAAAAGAGGGCAGAGGGAAAAGAGAAGAGGGGAGAGGGTATAGGGAGAAGCCGGGAGAGAAGAAGGGACAGGGTAGAGGGTAGAGGGACGAGGGCAGACGGTAGTGGGGAGGGAAGAGAGCAATGAGGGTAAATGGGGAAGCGGAGCGGGAAGTGGGAAGAGGTGAGAGAGTACAGGGAAAAGGGTCGAGGGGTGAGGGGGAAGGGGGAAAGGAAAAGGGGGAAGATGAGAGAGAAGGTGGGAGAAGGCAGCGAAAAGAGGGGGAAGGGGTGAGAAAAAGGGGAGGGGGGAGAAGGAAGAGTGGCGTCGGAAGAGGGGAAAGAGGAGAAAGGAGAGGAAAGAGGTGAAAGGGACGAGGGAAACGGGGAAAGCGAAGATCGGCGAGGGTAGCGGGGAAAGGGGTGAAAGAAGAGGGAATAGCGGAGACGGGAGGGGGGAGAGGCAAGATCAGAAGGGGGATAGGGGAGAGGAGAGAAGAGAGAGGGAAGAGAAGAGAGCGGAGGAGAGAGGAAAGGGAAGAGGTGACAGAGGCGTGGCGACAGGGTAGCGGGTAGAGGGGAGAGGCAAGAGTGGAGACAGAAAAGTGGAGAGGGGAAAGGGCAGAGGGAAGAGAGGAGTGGGCCAGAGGTTCGGGAGAGGGGAGAGAGGAGAGAAAGAGGAAAGAGGGAAGAAGGGAGAGAGGAGAGGGAAGAGAGCAGAGGGAATAGGGGATAGGGGAAAGGGAAGAAAGAAGAGAAGAGAGTGGCGAGAGGAGACGGAAGAGGGAAGAGGGGCGAGTTGTAAGTGTGGAGGGGAGTCGGAAGGGAAGAGCGGCGATAAAAAGGAAAAGGAACGAGGGAAGAGAGAAGAAGGGAGAGGGTAGAGGTGAGCGGGTCGTAGAGAGGAGGCAGAGGGAGGAGGGTAGAGCGGCGAGGGAAAGGAGAGAGGGAAGAGAGGATTTGGAAGATGAGAGCGGGCAGAGAAGAGATAGAAGAGGGAAGAGCGGGAGAGGGGCAAGGGGCGCGAAGGAATGGGGAAGAGGGAAGGAGGAAGCAGAAAGCGGAGAGCAAGGTGGGCAAACAGGAAAGGGGAAAGGTGAGGGAAAAAGGGGAGAGGGGAGAGGAAAAAGGGCCAAGGGGCGGAAGGAATGAAGAGAGGAAAGAGGGAAGAGGGGAGAGGGGAGTGGGGTGAGGGAAGGGGGAAGATCGGAGAGGGGAGAGGGTAGTGGGAAGAGGGTAGAGCAGCGAGCGAAGGCGAAAGCGTAGAGAGGGGAGAGGAGAGAGGGGAGAGGAAAAAAGGGCAGAGGGGAGACGGGAGAGGGAAGAGGGCAGAAGGAAAATGGAGGAGGGAAAAGAAGAGATGACAGATGGGAGTGGGGAGATGGGAGAGGGAAGAGGGAAAAGGGGAAAGGGAAGAGGGGAGAGGTGAGAGGGGGGAAGCGACAGGGTAGAGGGTAGAGAAGAGCGGGAAGACGGTAGAGGGGCGAGGGGTGAGGAAAGATGGAAAAGATAAGAGGGGAGAGGAAAAAGGGGAGAGGGGAGAGGGATGAGGGCAGAGGGAAGAGAAAGAAGGAGAGAGGGGAGAGAGGAGAAGGAAAGGGGAGAGGGGAGAGGCAAGAGCTGAAAGGGGCGGGGCGAAGGGAGAAAGGGGAAGCGGAAAGAAGAAAGAGGGATGGTGAGAGGCTCGAGCAGAGAAGGGAGAGGGGAAAGAGGGGCGGGGAGAGAGAAGAGCGGAGAGGGAAGCGAAGAGCGAGACGATGCGAGAGGGGCGCAAGGAGTGGGGTGAAGGGCGGGGAAAGAGGGGGAATCGGAGCGCAG
The DNA here is from genome assembly GCA_963969455.1 of Arge pagana. NCBI lineage: Eukaryota > Metazoa > Arthropoda > Insecta > Hymenoptera > Argidae > Arge > Arge pagana. Next base: position 17,295,233 of record OZ018309.1, on the reverse strand, counting down.
AGAGGGACGAGGGGAGAGGGACGGATAGAATAGGGTGGAGAAGAGAGGTGATGGAGGAGGGGCAAGTGGAGAGGGAATAGGGAAAAACGGATAGCAGAGACGGAAGACGGAAGAGGTGAGCGAGCAGAGGGGTGAGGGGAGAGGGTACAGAGAAAAGGGTCGAGCGGCGAGGGGAAAGGGAGAAGGAGAAAGGGGAAACTGGAGAGGGAACAGGGAAGAAAGCAGTGGGGAGAGGGGGGAGGGGAGAGGAGAGAGAAGAGAGAGTAGCGGAAGAATGGCGACGGGAGAGGGGAGGGAAGAGGGGCGAGTAAAGAGGGAAAAGAGAAGAGGGGAGAGTGGAGAGAAAATATCGAAGACGGTAGAGGGGAGAGGGGTGAGGAAGAGAGAAAAGCGAAGATTGGAGAGGGGGGTGGGAAAAGAGGAAAGGGCCGAGGGGCGAGAAGCAAAAAAGGAAGGGTGAAGGGGAAAGAGGAAAGGAGACAGGCGAGAAGGGTTAGGGAGGAGAAAAGAGGGGATAGTGGACAGCGGAGGGGAAAGAGGTGAGAAGAGAGGCGGGAGAAGAGAGGAGAGAGAGTAGAGGGGTCAGGGGAGAGAAGAGGAGAAAGAGTAGAGAGCAAAGAAGGCAGAGGGTAAAGGAAAAGGGAAGAGGGGAGAGGGCAGAAGAAAAAGGGGAAAGCGTAGAGTAGAGATGGGAGAGGGGACAGGGGAGAGCGGAGAGGGGCGATGGGCGAGTGGAAAGGGGAAAGGATGAAGGGCGAAGGGAAGAGCGGAGAGTAGAAAGAGAAGAGGGCAGAGGGGCGAGGGCAGAGAAGAGAGAAAAGATGGAAGAGGAAAAAAAGGTAAGCGGAAAGGGAAGAGGGCAGAGGGGGGAGATGGGAGGACAGAGTGAATAGAAGAGAGGGGCGAGAGAAGAGTAGAGAGGAAAGACGGGTGAGGGGAGAGTAGAAAGAATAGAGATAGGAGGGGCGAAGGGAGAAGGGAAAAGGGAGACGAAAGAGGGAAGAGAAGCGACTGGAGAGAGGAGAGGATAGAGAGGTGGGGAGAGGGAAGAGGGATGAGAGAAGGGACGAAGGCGACAGGGAAAAGGGTAGAGGGGATAGGTTAGAGGGGAGACGGGAGACGGCAGCGGTAAGAGGGAAGTGGGAAGTGCGAAGAGGGGTGCGGAAAGAGGGAATAGGGAAGAGGGGAGAGAGAAAAGGGCAGAAGGGAGAGCGAAGAGGGAAAAGGGAAAACGGAAGACGGAAGAGGTGAGAGGGGACAGGGGAGAGGGGCGAGTGGTGAGGGAGAGGGGCGAGGGGGAAAGGGGAAACGGTGAAGGAGAGAGGGGTGAGTGGAATGGGGAGAGGGGAGAGGGAAGAGCGGAGAGCCGAGAGTGGAGAGGGGGGAGGGAAGAGATGAGAGGGAAGAGAAGAGAGGGTAGAGGAAATAGTAGAGAGGGGAAGGGGAGAGCGGCGAGCGTGGAGGTGTGTGGGGAGAGGGATGAGGGAAGAGGGCAGAGGGTAGAAGAGAGAGCGTCAAGGGCAGAGGCGAGTTGGGAGAAAGGAGAGGAGAGAGGAAAGAGGGGAGAGGAAGAAGGAAAGAGATGAAAGGTAAGAGGGGCAAGGGAAAAGGGGAAAGGGAAGAGGGAAGAGGGCAGAGGGAAGAAAGAATTGGAGAGAGGGGAGAGAGAAAAGGGGAGAGGGAAAAGGAAAAGAAAAGTGGGAAGGAAGCAGAGCAAGATGGGACGGGGGGGAAGAGGGAAGGGAGAGAAGGGAAAAAAGAGAGTGTAGAGTGGAAAGAGGAGAGGGGAAAGGGAGAGGGAAGATGAAAAGGGGGAGACGGAAGAGGGGAGAGGTCAGAGCGGCGAGGGTAGAGAGGGGAACGGAGAGGTAGGTGGGAAGAGGGAAGAGGGTACAGGGAAGCGGTTCAAGGGGCGAGGGGCTAGGGGAAAGGGAAAACGAGAAACGCGCGAGAAAAAGTGCGAGAGGGCAGAGAAAAGAGGGGGGAGATGTGAGAAAAAAGGGGAGAGGGGAGCGGAGAGAGCAGCTTGGGAGGAGGAGAGTGGAGGTGGGGACAAGGAAAGAGGAAAAAGTGGAGAGGGAAGAGGGGTGAGGGAAGATCGGAATGGGTAGCGAGGAAAGGGAAGAAGGAAGAGAGGAGAGCAGAGATGGAAGAGGAAAAAGGGGAAATGAGTGAGGGGAGAGGGGATAGGAGAGAGGCGAAAGGGGAGAGGAGAGAGTGGCGAGGGCAAAGCGGAGAGGTGAAAGAGGCGATGCGACAGGGTAGTGGGTAAAGGGTCAGAGGGTAGACGGTAAAGAAAAGAGGGAAAAGGGGAGAAGGGAAGAGAGAGGGTGGAGAGGGGAGGGGGAAGACTGGAGAGGGGCGAGGAGCGAGGGACAAGAGAAAAGGGGGAAGAGGAAAGGTAAAAACGGAAAGGGAAATGAGGAAGGGAAAAATAGGGAAGGGAAGATGGGAGAGGGAAGACGGCAGAGGGAGAAGGGAAGAGACGAGAAAAGAGAGGAGAGAGGGGCGAGGGCAGAGCGGAGAGGGGAGAGGGGAGAGGTTAAAGACTCTCTTTGACTCTCTTAAGTGATTGGGAACTGGGTGCCAGGCCGGTGGACGAGGAGCCGTGGCGTCCCAGCCTTTCAATCACATGTGCCAGATCCGTCTGCCTCCTCGTGGCGAGAGTCGGAAGCAGTTCGGCTGACTAAAGACGGCTGGCTTGAGGGAGGGGAGGGTTACCAGCCCGACCCTCATTCCTCTGACATAACGGTCCCAATCTACGAAAAAAGCCTCGGATGAAACAAAATTTCGACAGCCCACTGGCTGTGGACACCGTTAACGAAGAAGATTGTACCTCGAATACTTACCCGTCGACGTCGCGCACAAATCCAGCTCGATTACGTCCAATTTCATCGGTTCCAGCGATTCCCGAACTTCCTCCGGGCCCTTCCGCATCATCTCCATCTTTCGCTGCGCTCAATGACCGCACGTGTCCCCACTGCCGCTTAGTTTTCAAAAGTAAGATCGGCGTAGGAGTCCATGTCAGGGCGAAACTATTGGAATATGGGATCGGTGAAATTCAATTAAAGCGAAAGATACTTTTCTATCTATCTTTATTTCTGAGGAATGACACGCAGCGTTAGCGGATGACCGATTGCAACTGAACAGAACAGAAAAGTATGTGCCGTAGTAGGTCTGGGATCTTTTACGACCCTCTCCCCCTTAGCATATACAGAGGTTACCCTTTGTTATAATCCACGGACCTCTGTACACAGGAATCGGAAAAACCCAGGGAATACATTGGAATGCAATTTTTGTATTTGAAACAGGCGCATGTTGACCATGGGTATTTCCTGTGAATACTCCAACACGCTCCCTCAAAAATTAATCATTCCATGTAAACAATATATAATTTGGTTCGGGCACAAAAACTACAAAGATTTAGTCATCCACGATAGCGGCCATTCCTTGCACTGTTGGGGTGAATATACACTGGTCCAGTATTTACTGCAAGGATTAGGGAAAACCCAACAAAAACCTAATCAGACCCTCCTGAGTATCTACTCAAAACACTTACAGTTGTACTCAAATCAGGTCTTGTACATATCATTATGTACATCAAACAGCCAATCAAATTTCTACAAGGGGCACCACAGTTTTCATCTGAATTTAAAGATTCATAGTTCAATTTACTTGTTAACGGAGTGCTAACAGAATTGCAATCTGCCATATTGAACTTGTTTAAAACTGTTTTGATGTATGTACTTTGATCTAAAGTTATCTGAGTTTTATTTCTCTGAATTCTAATTCCCAAAAACAATTTTATATCTTTTAAGTCTGTCATCGAGAATTTGTTTTTCAGATAATTTTTTTGCAATTGTCCATTGCAAGTATATCAGCCGTAGCTATTACTAAGTCATCAACGTATAGTACAACATAGATATTCTTCAGTATATCTCCTCGATCTAATATATAAATGCATCGATCGACCAATGAATTCTGAAATCCTATCCCTGTTAAAGCTTTTTCAAAAGTTTCAAACCAGCATCTCGCTGCTTGTTTTAAGCCATAAATAGCTTTATTCAGTTTGCAAACCTGACTTGAATTACATTTAATACCTTCAGGAACTTTCATATAAATTTCCTCTTTCAATATTCCATTTAGGAAAGCAGTTTTGACATCCATATGATGTACTAATAATTTATGCTGGTTAGCAAATGCAATTATAAATCTGAAACTTGCAATTCTTGCTACAGGAGCAAAAGTTTCATTATAGTCAACTAAATACTTTTGGCTAAAACCGCGAGCAACAAGGCGAGCCTTGTATTTTGCAGGATTTCCAAATTCATCGTTCTTTACTGAAAAAACCCACTTGCAGTCAACTATATTTTTGTTTTCAGGCTTTGTCACCAAAGTCCAAGTTTCATTAATTAAAAGTGAATTTATTTCATCACGCATAGCCTGTTCCCATTTTGCTCTATCATGCCTGTGTTTAATCTCATAAACTGAATTTGGACTTTGACACACAATAGATTGCGCACACAATAGTAGATTATCGTCATTCAATTCCAATTCTTCATAAGAAATATGAGGTCTTTGCTTTAGTCTATCACTCCTCCTAGGCTCATTCTCTACTTGAACTTTATTTCTCTTTTGGCGAACATTATTATCATCCGAAATTGATTTACTGTGTGCATCTGACTCAATGACAGATTTCTCATTTTTCTCAGGCATATTATCTAGTTTTGTTATTTCACTAGATTTCTCTATAGAGCCAGTGGCAGATACCTCTGACTCATAGTCATCAGATTCATCTGTTATTGGCATATCTGATTTATCACTATCAGATTTATGAGACTTTGGCATATCTGATTTAACACTATCAGATTTATGAGACTTTGGCATATCTGATTTAACACTATCAGATTTATGAGACTTTACTGATTTTAATTCAAAATCCATTATATCAGATTTATCATTATTGGAATCTCCATCATCAGTTTTGTTAAGTCTCATTGCCGGCCTTGATACCAAATAATTTGTTTCGTCAACAATAACATCTCTGACTACTATAAACTTTTCATGTTCCACATCCCACACTTTATAGCCATTAGGTTCATAACCAACCATTATTCCTTTAAAAGATTTATCATCAAACTTTCTTTTTCTAACTTTATCATGGATATAAACCGTACTACCAAAAACTTTCAAATATTTTAGCTGAGGCTTTTTGCCATGCCAGAGCTCATATGGTGTTTTATTTTGCCACAAAGCTTTTGTCGGGGTTCTATTAATTAAATAGGTAGCAGTTGAAACTGCTTCACCCCAGAACACTTTGTTTAGCCTAGCACCGCTTACCATTGCGCGGGCTTTTTCCGTAACGGTTCTAACCATCCGTTCGGATACACCATTTAATTGTGGGGTTCGTGGAACAGTTAAATGAAAACTTATGCCTTTCTGCACACAAAAATCTTTCATTTCGTTAGACAAATATTCTCCTCCATTGTCACAATAAAAGTTCGCAACTTTTAAATTAAAGTGAGCCTCACTTTTGAAAATATAATCTTTAAATGCCGAGAATACATCAGATTTGCAACTAATTAAATATGTAACACAATAATGAGCAAATCCATCAATAAACATTACAAAATAATTTTTGTTATTAATCGTAGGAGGGGTGATAGGCCCGCAAACATCCGAGTGAACAATAAACAATGGCCTCTTTACATAACTTTTGTCTTTTGCCCTTTTAAAAGGTAATCGTGCTTGTTTTCCATTTATACAGGCTTCACATATATTGTCAGTAGGTGTTATATCATTTATTTGATCTATGTCATCAGCCATTTGTTTATTCCTCAATTCCATGAGTTTACTTTTTCCAATATGACCTAAACGTCGATGCCACAAATCGTAATTATTTCGTTTTATTGTATTGTAAACCTCAAAATTTGTGCTTACCCTTTTTGCATTAGCCTTGAAAGCTAAGGCAATTAAATTATCTAACGGCTTACCTTTCATAACAGCTTTACCGTCTTTTCTTACCTCCACACCTTTATCATCGAAAATAATACTCATTCCTGATTTTTGCATTTTTCTCACTGACAACAAATTGTGAGGCACTTCCGGGCAGTAGAGAACGTTCTCAAAGACGCCTTTGATTCCCAAGTTGCTCGTTACATTTACAATGCCTCGTTTGGTTGCGGAAATGTACGTGCCATCCTTCGCGACTGCGATCTTCACCGGTGGATCCAGTTCGATGTAATTTTCAAATAAGTTATCGTTGTTAATCAAGTGGTCAGTAGATCCGGAGTCCAGTATAAATGTTACTAGGTCACTTGATTTCTCTGGTTCATGATTGCCAGCCATGAAAGCGAAACCGGAAGCATTCCCGTTTGTCGAAGAAGTATGCGGTTCTTGAGCCATTTGAACCGATTTTTTCTTGTCGTTTTCAAACTTTTCTCTTCTCCTGCGGTATTTGCAATCTTTGATGAAATGATTATTTCTGCCGCAAAAATGACATTCCATTTCAGATGAACGATTCCTTTTATTGTTTCCGAAATTCTTCTTGTACGGTCCTTTCTTGAATTTCTTCGGGTTTTGAGAATGTCCGAACATTCGTCTTTTATTTACCCATTGATCTTTAGAAACTACTTGCAGTACTTTAGCACTTGTGTCGTTATTTTCAGCTTTTAATTTAACTTCGTGATCTAAGAGCTTAGTTTTAACAAACGTCAATGTTAAATCATCATTCGACAGTGTTTCTATTGCAGTTACAATGCCGTTATAGGAGGAAGGCAAAGTCAATAACAAATGAGTTACTTTTCTAGCTTCCGTCAAAGTATCACCAGAAGCTGATAATTTAGTAACTAACTCATCAAAAGTCTTGAAATGTTTTAATAAAGGTATATCTCCTTGCAATTTCAAGTCAATCAATTTCTTCTGCAATGATAGTTGAGAAGCTAAGCTTTTCCGATTGTATATCTCATCTAAACTTGCTAAAATTTGTTTCGCGGTGCTATCTTCTTTAACAAAATCAAGAAAGGAATCAGACAAATAATCAACGATGACGCCCCGTGCTTTCGTTTCAGCGTCCGTCCATTCATCTGTGATTGGATCGGGTGCGCATTTGTCGATCACTTGAAGTACCTTGAGTTCTCTCAATAATTCGCGAATTCTGAATCTCCAAACACTGTACTTTTCACCATCAAACCTGTCTATGGATCTTTTCAACCTTGAGTCTTCCATCTTCACAGATTTTATGTTTATGTGTGCGGAGCACAGTTTATACACACTACGATAAAATCACACACAGCACGCGGGTGGAATTAGTGCAGAATGCCTGGGCCCATAACCTATTGGAATATGGGATCGGTGAAATTCAATTAAAGCGAAAGATACTTTTCTATCTATCTTTATTTCTGAGGAATGACACGCAGCGTTAGCGGATGACCGATTGCAACTGAACAGAACAGAAAAGTATGTGCCGTAGTAGGTCTGGGATCTTTTACGACCCTCTCCCCCTTAGCATATACAGAGGTTACCCTTTGTTATAATCCACGGACCTCTGTACACAGGAATCGGAAAAACCCAGGGAATACATTGGAATGCAATTTTTGTATTTGAAACAGGCGCATGTTGACCATGGGTATTTCCTGTGAATACTCCAACAGAAACATCCGGTCGAAGCAAACGCAGCAATATGCGTTGAACGGAAAAAACAAACATGGACTGTTGAGGAACGTACAATCCTTGCACGCCTAGACTTGAAACTACGTAACAAAGTTCCCAACCTCGTGCTCGCTATCATGCCGCATCTCAAAGGCAGGTCTTTTGACTCTATTAAGTCGCAGCTCCGCCACGCCTCGTATAAGCGCATTTATGAAGCGTTGGTGAATGAGATGCGGCAGGATATCGACCAGGTCGAGGGAGAGACTGAATCACTCGATAGTCAACCTTTGGAGACTGAAGCGAATGCGGCCGTTCCTACACCCGAACTAGACTCTGAAAACATGAATGGAATACGAACAGCCTTGAAATCTTACCTGGACTCCGAAGCGGCCAACGAATCCTTTCCTGCGCTTCTGGATGTTGTCCGAGCGGTCATCCTGGGTGATGATCCATCCGGTCCCTGCGATGCGTTCCTGGAATCTGTAGCTCCACCTGAAAAGAAAGAAGAAAAAATTAACAACCAAAGACCAAAAAGGCCTCCTCCGAAAAAGGCAACAGCGGTCACCTCCTCCAGAAGGAAGACTAGGCGTAAAGAGTATGCTCGGAAACAGAGGCTATTGTCGGCCAGACCACGCGCTGCGGTCAGAGAGATTCTGGATGGCCCTGAGACGAATGATAAGACCCCTGATCTTGCAGAAACAGTCCAGTTTTGGAAGCCTCTTTTCACCGGCGAATCAGTGCAGATAGAACAGCTCGATCGGATCCCTAAAGGCAGTGGCGTGGACCTCTGGCGGGTGATCCATCCTGACGAGATCAGAAGATGTAAGCTCACCAAGGGTACTGCGCCTGGCCCAGATGGCCTCACTGAAGCCAAGTGGGAGATGGTTCCTCCAGCTGCTAGAGCAATGTTCTACAATTCAATCCTGTTCTCGAAGAGACTTCCAAAACGTCTGGCTGAGTCCAGGACCATCCTAATCCCCAAAGGCTCGAATGCCCAAGTGCCGGCGGATTTTCGTCCTCTTTCGATGTCCTCGGTAGTCACTCGGCAGTTCCACAAGATCCTAGCCATGAGATTAAGGAGCAGCATCAATCTCAACGAAGCCCAGAGGGCATTTCGTCCGGTTGATGGTCTGGCTGACAATACCCTCGTCCTAGATACCCTGATAACTACAGCTCGCGCAGAGCGTAAGCAGCTCCACATTGCGATCCTAGACGTAGCCAAGGCCTTTGATACCGTCTCCCAGCATGCTATCAGGAGAGCGCTACTAAGGCATGGGTGTCAGGCCGAATTCATCAAGTACCTCGGTGCCTTTTACGATGATTCAGTCACGTTTTTTGAAACATGCGGCGAAAGGTCCGAACACATCCAGGTAAAGAGGGGGGTACGGCAAGGAGACCCTATGAGCCCTATCCTATTCAACATGGTCTTTGACGAACTCCTGGACGCCATACCTAAGGACATTGGGTTCATGTTGGGTGGCTGCAAGGTTAACGCTCTCTCCTTTGCCGATGACCTGGTACTCGTATCCTCCAGTACGCCCGGGATGCAGATGCTGCTCGACATCACCACGCAGCAACTCCAGAAGTTCGGCATGAACTTAAACTCCAGCAAATCGTCTGTGCTCTCAATGTTACCTAGTGGGCGAGAGAAAAAGGTTAAAATCATGGAAGACCCGCTGTTCAATGTTGGTGGCGAACCACTCAAACAAATGCTCGTTGAAGACTGCTGGCGGTACCTAGGAGTTCAGTTCACGGCCATGGGGAGAAAAGGAAGCAAGACAGCTCTAGGAAACATGTTAAAGCGCCTGCGATCTGCGCCGCTGAAACCTCAACAGCGCATCACAATCCTGCGAGAAAATGTCATTCCGAGGATATTGCAGACTCTTGTTCTCGGCAAAGCCTCCGCCAAACACCTCAGGGAGCTTGATGTCCAAGTACGTAGGTTTGTGAGAAGTGTGATGTGCCTACCCAAGGATGTTGCGATAGCGACGATGCATGCCAGGATAAAAGACGGCGGTCTTAGCATCCTATCTCTCGAGAGGCATGTCCCGGCACTGCGCATGATCCGGATGCGGCGCTTGGGAAACTCATCGCTAGAGGCAGCAAGGGAAGCGATCAAAACCCCCCACGCGCGAAGAAACCTAGAATGGTGCGAGAAAGTGTTGAGTAAGTGGATGGATAACGTAAACGCCGAAACTGGAACTAAACATATTAAAAATGAATGGGCATGCCGTCTATACACCTCGACTGATGGTACAGACCTAAAAAATTGCAGTAGGGTCAAAGCCAGCTCCAACTGGTGTCACTCTGTTTCAGCGCGAGACTACATCCAGTTCCATCAAATGCGTTTCGGCGCTCTTCCATCAAGGGTGCGAACATCTAGGGGAAGAAGGGAAAATAAGGAGATTATGTGCAGAGCTGGATGCGAAAACACGGAAACGGCGACGCACACAGTGCAGATGTGCCACCGCACCCACGGAGGTAGAATTAAACGACACGATGCGGTCTGTGCCATTATCGATGATGAGCTGAAGAAAAAAGGGTGGAAAACTGAAAGAGAGGTGAAACTTACCGTCGCTGGAGTGTCCTGGAAGCCAGATATTATCGCTGCTAAAGATGAGAGATCCATCGTAGTCGACGCCCAAGTCCGGTCCGGTGATCCTGAAAGATGCCATCTGGAAAAGAAAAAGAAATACGCTGAAAATAAGTTGCTACTGAAAGCGGTCAGTGATAGACTGGGTGTCAAGTCTGATGCCTATGTCACATCCGTGACGCTGTCTTGGAAAGGTGTGTGGTCCAAGGCAAGCGCGGATGATCTGGCCGCCCTAGGGTGCAGCTCAAGAGCGCTACAATCAGTGACTCTCCGGACCATGCGTGGCTCGATGATCTGCTGGACGAGATTTAATCAAATGACGACGCGGAAAGGCAGCTCGACTTGACGGTCCGAAGTATCGATGTTCAATCCTGTGAATAAATGTAAATATGTTAGTACATACTAGGTATCTCTGCCGTCTACCTCAGAGAAAATGTATAAAAAAAAAAAAAAAAAAAAAAAAAAAAAAAAAAAAAAAGTGATGAGATGAGAGGGAAGAGGCGACAGGGTGGAGGGTGGAGAAGAGAGGGGAAACGGTAGAACGGAGAGGGAAAATTGGAGAACGAAGAGGTGAGAGGGGAAAGGAAAGAGGGTAGTGGTGAAAGGGAAGAAGGTAGAGAGGAAAGGTGGAGCGGTGAGGAAGGAGGGGGGCGGTGAGAGGGGAGAGGGAAGCGGGGAGCGGGGAGAGGGGAGAGAGGAGGTTAATGAGTGAAGAGAGGGAAACGGCGAGTAAGGAGCGGACAGGGAAGAGGGAAGAGGGAAGAAGGGATAAAGAAGTCGGCGAGAGGGGAGCGGGAAGAGGGCAGACGGGAGAGAGGAGAGTGAAAAGGTGGAAGGAAAGAGGGAGAAGGGGGAAGGGAAGAGGGTAGAGGCGAAAGGGCAGAGAGTAGAGAGGGGCGGGAGGAGGGTAGAGGGGAAAAACGGGCGTTGAGGGGGGCGTGGAGAGGAAAGAGGGGAGACGGAAGCGAGGAGAGGGAAGAGGGAAGAGGGGAGAGTGGAGAGCGGATGGTGCGGAGGGGAGAGAGGAGAGGGAAGAGGGGAGTGGCAAGAGAGCAGAGGGAAGACGAGAGAGGGGAGTGGGCAGAGGGTAAATGAGAGAGGAAAAAGGGGCGAAGAAAGAGCTAAGAGGGGAAAGGGGCGAGGGGTGAGGAGCGAGGGGCAGAAAAGGAAGGAAAGAGGGTGAAGGGGACAAGTGATACGGGGAAGGAAAGAGGGGCGAATGTAAAGCGGTGAGAAGAGAGGGGAGAAGAAGGCAAGGAGAGAGGAGAAGAGAAGGGGGAGAGGCAAGAGGACTCAGTGAAGAGAGGAGAGGGGACAGGGGTAAGAAAAGAGCTGAGAGGGAACAGTGGACCGGGTAGAGGGTAGAGCGGAGAGTGGCGACAGTAGTGGGGAGAGGGGAAAGGAAGAGGGAAAAGAGTAAATGGAAAAGGGAAGAGGGCAGAGGGAAGAGGGAAGAGGGTAGAGCGGAGATGGAAGAGCGGTGGGTGTGGAGGTGAGAGAAGCAAGGAAAGAGCGGAGTAGCAAGAGGACAGAGAGAGGACGAAAGAGCGGAGAGGGCGAAGGGGAAATGGGAGAGGGAAAAGGGGAGAGCGGAGAGAGGAAAGTGGCGAGTGGCGAGGGGCAGAGAGCCAGGGGCAAATGCGAGGAGGAAAGGAAGAAGGGGAACGGGGGAAGAGTGAAGGAAAGAGGAGCGATGGGAGAGGGGAGAGAGGAAAGGGGCACGGAGGCAGCAGGAAGTGGGGAGGGGGAAGAGGAAAGAGAAAAGGGCAGAGGATAGGGGGACGAGGGGACAGAGGAAAGGGGAAAGGGGAAAAGGGGAAGGAAAAAGGGGGAAGATGAGAATGGAGCGAAGAAAAGAGAGAGAGGAAAGGGAAGAGAAAATAGGGAAGAGGGAAGAGGGGAGAGGGGAGAGAAGAGTGGGAAGAGGGGACATGAAAGCGGTAAGAGGGAAAATCGGTGAGGGAAGAGGAAAGAGGGCAGAGGGTAGAGCGGAGAGGGAAGAGCGGAGAGGGCAAAGGGGAAATAGGAGAGGGAAAGGGGAGAGGGAAGAGCGGAGAGGGGAGAGTTGCGTGCGGCAAGGAGCGAGGGGCAAATGCGAGAAGGCAAGGGGAAAAGGGAACGGGCGAAGGGTAAAGGTAAGAGGAGCGCGTGGAGAGGGGAAAGAGGAAAGGGGCCCGGGGGTAGCAGGAAGTGGATAGGGGTATGTGAAATGAGGAAAGGGGAGGGAGTAGGGAGAAGAGTAGAGAGAGGAGAGAGGGAAGGGGAGAGGGGGAAGGAGGAAGGGGGAAGTGGAGAGGGAAGCGCCGAGAAGAGAGAGACGAGAGGAAAGAGAAAAAAGGGAAGAGGGAAAAAGGAAGAGAAAAGAGGTGAGAGGGGAGAGGGGAAACGGGTGAGGGGAGAGGGGAGGGGGTAAAGAGTAGAGAGGAGACGATAGAGGAGAGATTGGTGAGCGGAGAGGGGCGGGGGAAGAGGGTGGAGGGGAGAGAAGAGGGGAGTGGAGAACGAGAATGGGCGAGGGGAGAGGGGTAGAGAGGAGCGAAGTGGAGAAAGGGGTGAGAGGAAAGGAAAAAGGAAAAAAGTGAGAGGGAAGAGGGAACAGGGTAAATAGTAGAGAGGAGAGGGAAGGAGGTAGAGGGTGGAGGGATGAGGGGAGAGCGGAGAGAGTAGAGGAAAAAGGGCAGAGGGAAGGGAACAGAGGGTAGAGGGAAGAGGGGTGCGGGGATAGTGGTGAGGGAAGGGGTTAACAGGGGTTAGGGGAGACGGGAAAGGGGCCCTGGGGTAGAAGGAAGTGTGAAGGGGGAAAGGGGAAGAGGGAAAGAGCGAGAGAAAAGGAAAGAGGAAAGAAGGAAGACGAGAATGGGGAAAAGGGAGAGGGAAGTTCGGAGAGGTGGTAGGGGAGAGAGAAAGAGCGGAGAGCGGAGATGAAAGCGTGGAAAGAGGGGCGGAGGAAAACGAGAGGGGAAAGGGAAGAGGGGAGCGCGGAGAGGGGTGAGGGGAAAGGGGAAAAGGAAGAAGGGAAAGGGGGCACGGGTGGGGCAGAGGGAAATCGGCAAAGAGAAAAGGGGGGAGCAAAGAGGACAGAGGGGAGAGGTAAAAGGAAAGAGGGGCGAGGAGGGGGGGGGCGGAGGGAAGAGGGGAGAGGGAAGAGGCTGGAGGAGAGATCGGAGAGCGGAGAGGGGCATGGGGGGAGGGTGGAGGGGTGAGAGTAGGGGCGGGGAGAGGGGAAAGGGGAGAAAGGAGTGGGGTAAGAGAGAGAGAGAAGAGGGGAGAGAGAAGAAGGAAGAGGGGAGAGAGGAGAGGAAAAAAGGAAGAGATGAGAGGGGAGAGGGAAAAGTACGAAAAGAAGTGGGGTGAGGGGTGACGGTAGAGCGGAGAGGGGATAGGGGAGGGGGAAGAAGGCGGAGGAAAGAGGGAGAAACGGAGAGGGGAGAGGAGAGGAGGAAGAAGAAAGAGTTGGCAGCGAAGAGGGGTGAGTGAAGAGGGGAGAGGAGCGAGTGAAGAACGGAGAGGAAAGAGGAGAGAGGGAAAAAGGGAGAGAAAAGGGGCGAGAGGGAAGTAGGGAGAGGGCAGACGGGAGAGGGTAGCGGGTAGGAAGGAGGGGTTGGAGGGGTGACGGGAGAGGGGAGAGGGAAGATGAATGAGGGAAAATGGGAGAGGGGAGTGGGGAGAGTGACAACGGCAAGGGGCAGGGGGCAGAGGGTCAAGGGGAGAGAGAAGAGTTGTCGGGAAATAAGGGGACAGTAGGGAGCGTAGAAGGAAGAGAACAGAGCAAAAGTGAAAAGGAAAGAAGGGCGACGGGAGACGGAAGAACGCAGAGGGGAGCGGGGAAAGGGACGAGCAGAGAGGCGGGAAGGAAGAGGGAAGAGGGGACAAGGGAGAGGGGCGAGGGGCGAGTGAGAAGGGGAAAGGGGAAAGGGGAAAAGGAAAAGGGAAGAGGGGAGAAGGGAGAGCGCAGTGAGGAGCAGGGGGAAAAGAGAGGGAAGAGAGGAGAAGAAAGAGGGGCGAGGGAAGAGAAGCGAGGGAAAAGGGGAAAGAGAAGAGGGGGAAGGGGGAGGGGGAGGGGCAGAGGGGAAAGGGCAGAGAAAAGAGAGGGAAGCAAAGAGGACAGAGGGGCGAGGGGAGAGGAGAGAGGAGCTAGTGAAGAGGCGAGGGGGAAAGGGGAGAGGGGGGTGACGTGATCGGGAATGGGAAAGAAGCGCGTGAAGGGGTGGAGGAGAGAGGAAAGGGGTGGGTAAAGGGTGAAGTGTGAAGGGGAGAGGGGTCAGGGTGAAGACAAAAGGGTAGAGGAGAGAGGGCTGAGGAGAGGAGGAAGAGAGTAAAGGGGAGAGCAAAGAGGGGAGAGGCGAGAAGGTACGTGAGAGAGGGGCGAGGGACGAGGGGGAGAGGTGAGGGGGAAAATTGAAGGAGAATCGGGAGAGGGGACAGTGCAGAGAGGAGAAGATGGAGGGGAAAGAAGAGAGAGGAAAGGAGAGGCAAGTGGGAAGAGGAGCGAGGTGAGAGAAGAGAAGGAAGCGGGAAGAGGGGAGACGGGAGAGTGGAAAGGGAAGATCGGAGAGGGGAGAGGGGAGCGGGAAGAGGGGTGGGGTAAGACGGGGGCGAAAGACGGCAGAGGGGAGACTGGAGAGGTGAGAGGGCAGAAGGAAAATGGGAGAGGGAAAAGGGTAGAAGGTAGATGGGAGTGAGGAGAAGGACGGGGGCAGAGGTAAGCGAGGAGAGGGGGAAGGAAAAAGATGAAAGGGGAGAGAAAAAAGAGAAAGAAAAGGGGAGAGGGAAGAGAGGAGAGAAGAGAGGGAAGAGGAAAGTGGGGAGGGGAAAGGGGCAGGCTAAGAGTGGTGGGAGAAGAGGGTAGGAAAGAGAGGAAAGGCGAAAGCAGAAAGGAGTGACTGGAGAGGAGAGAGGAGAAAGGGAAGGGGGCAGAGGGGCGAGTAAAGAAGGAAGGAAAAAGAAGGAAAAGAAAGTGGAAAGAGGAAAGAGGGGAGCGGGGGGAAACAAGAGCGGAGATCGGAGAGGGAAAAGGACGGAGAAGATAGGGGAGAGCGGAGAGGTAAGAGCGTCGGGTGGGAAGGTGAGAGAAGAGGGGGAAGAGGAAAGTAGTTAGAGGGCAGAGAGAGGACGGAAGAGGGGAGCGGGCAAAGTGGAAATGGAAGAGGAAAAAGGGTCTAGGGGATCGGGAAGAGGGGAGAGGGGCAAGGAGCGCGGAGCAAAGGGCAACGGCGAAGAGGAGAGGGAAAAGGGGAAAGAGGGAAGGGGAAAGAAAAAAGGGGCGAGGGGAAAAGGGAGAGGGAAGGGGCCTGAGGGTGGAAGGAACTGGGAGGGTCAAAGGGGAATGAGGCACGGGGAGTGGGCCTGGGGAAGAGGGAAGAGAGGAAAGGAGAGAGGGGCGATGAGGAAGAAGCGAGAGGGAAGGGGTGAGTGGTGCGAAGAGAGAAGAGAGGAAAGAGGGGAAAGAGAAAAGTGAAGAGGGGTGAGTAGAGAGGGGAGAGTGGGAAGAAGAAAGGAAAGAGTGGAGAGGGGAGAGCACAGCGAAGAGAGGGCGAAGGGGAGAGGGAAGATGTGAGACGAGCGAGGGGCGAGGTTAGAGGTGAGAGAGAAGAGGTTAGAGCGGAGAAGGAAGAAAAAAAAGGGGATGGGGGAGAGGACTGAGAAACGAGGGCAGAGGGAAGAGGGGAGACGGTAGAGTGAAGAGAGGAGAGGAGAGAGGGGATAATATGGGGAAGAGGCTAGGGGAGAGGGCAGGGAAGAGGGCAGGTAAGAGGGAAAAGGGGATCGAGGAGAGGGGAGAGGGAAGAGCGGAGAGGGGACAGAGAAGAAGGAAGAGGTGAATTAGGAAAAGAGAAAGTGGCGAGCAGAAAGGGGGAAGGGGAAGAGGTAAGGATAGAGAGAACAGGGAAGGGACAAGATGGAAAGGGGAGGAGGAGAGAGCGGAAAGGGAGAGGGGGGAGCAGAGAGGGGAGAGGGGAGAGCGTAGAGCGAAAATGGAGGACGGAGAGGGGAGAGTGTTGGAGAGAGGGTTGAGGGAAGAGAGGAGAGGGAAGACGGAAAAGGGTAGCGAATAGGGGGTAGAGGGAAGAGGAGAGACGGTAAAGGGTAGAACGGGGAAAGCGAAAAGGGGAAAGGGAATGAGGGAGAGGGCAGTGCGGAAAGTACAGAGCGAAGAAGGTCATGGGAAGAGGGGAGAGCGGAAAGTGGAGAGGGGCAAGAAGAGAGGAGAGATGGAAGAGTGGAGAGGGAAGAGCGACGAGAAGAGCGGCGCGAGGGGAGCGGGGAAAGGAAATACGTGATAGGAGAGGGGAAAAAGGGAAAAGGTGAAAGGGAAGAAGAGAGAGGGAGAAGCGGAGAGGGTATAGGGAAGAGAGGAGAGTGAAAAGCGGAAAGGGCGATGGGTAAACGAGAGACGGGATAGAGGAGAGAAAAAAGGGGAGAGGGCCGAGAGGAAAGGATGAAGGGGAGAAGAGAGAGTGAAGCGGAGAGGGAAGAGCAAAGAGGGAAGGAGGGAGAGGAGAGAAGCAAGGAAACGGGAAAGTTGGAGGGTGCAGGGGGAGTGGGGAGAGAAGAGGCGGGAGAGGGGAGAGAGGAGTGGGGAGAGGAGAGAGAAAAGAGAGGGGGGAAGAGAAGGGAGAGGGAAGTGGGAATAGGCGAGTGGAATGGGGGGAGAGGGCTCGGTGGCGGCGGAGGGGGCTGGGCAGAGGGCGTAGCAAGAGGGTGAAGGGGGGAAGGGGAGCGAAAAGGGGCGAGCAGAGAGGAGAGAGGGAAGAGAGGAGAGGGGAGAGGGGAGACGGAAGAGTGGAGAGGGGGAAGGGAGAGGGCAGAGAAGAGACGGAAGACGGTAGCGAAAAGAGGGAAGAGGAGAGCTCGGCGAGGGCGAGGGACGAGAGGAGAGGAGAGAGGGGAATAGGAAGCGGGCACAGGAAAAAGGGAAGTGGGAAGAGGGAGAAGGGAAAAGGGGACAGGGGGAAGGGGTGAAGGGAGTGGGGAAAGGGATGAGGGGGAAGTGGAAATGAGAAAGGGGTGAAGGGAAACAGAAGAGAGAAGGGATGAGAGCGGACAGAGAATAGGTGCGAGGGGCGAGGGAAAAGGGCAAGGCGAAACGGGAAAGTGGGAAGAGGAGCAGGAAAAGGAGAGCGGGCAGAGGGTAGAGCGAAGTGGTCAGTGGTGAGGGGAGAGGCATGAAAGGAGAGCGGAGAGGGGAGTGGGGAGTGAGAAGAGGGACGAGGTCTGAGAGGAGCGGGTAGAGGGGAGAGCGAAAAGGGAAGAGGCAAGAGAATACAGGAAAGAGTGGCGAGTGGCGAGGGGGAAGGGGGAAGGGGGATGAGGGAAGAAAAGAGGGGAGGGTTGAGCGGGCAGAGAGGGGAGGGGCAAAAAAAAGAGACGAAAAGAGAAAGGGGGAAGGGACTGAACGGAAAGCGTGGAGGGAAGAGTAGAGACGGTGAGTCAGAGAGGGGAAAGAGGAGAGGACAAAGAGGAGAGAGAAGAGCGGCAAGGGAAGTGGGGGAGAGTGAAAGGGGCAGTGGGGCGAGGGAAGAGGGAAGAGGGAAAAGGGGAGCGAGGAGTGGGGCGAGGGGAAAGAGGAAAGAGGACGAAGGAAAGGGCAGAGAGGAGAGAAGTGATGGGAGAGGAAAGAGGGGAGAGGGCGGAGAGGGTCGAGAAGAGCAGGAAGATTGGAAAGGTGAGAGGAGAGAGAGCAGAGATCAGAGGGCGGGAAGAGCGGTGAGGGGAAAGGGGAGTGGAAAAAGGGCAAAAGGGAGAGAGGAGAGGGTAGAGGGTAGAGGGTCGAGAGGAGAGGGGAGAGGGAAGCGGGAAGAGGGGAGAGGAAAAAGGAAAAAGAGGAAAGGAAAGAGATGAGAGGAAATGAGTAGCAGGGAAGTGTGGGGGACATATAGGGCGAGAGGGACCGAAAAGGGGTGAGGGAAGAGGGGAGAGGGCAGGAGGAAGAGAAAAGAGCGGCAAGTAGAGAGGGGAGAAGAGAGAGGGAAAAGGAAAAAGATGAGAGGGAAGAGAGGAGAGAAGAGTGTGGAGGACAGAGAGGGGCGTGAGGAGAGGGGAGAGGGGTGAGGGAAGAGGGGCAAGGGCAGGAGAGAGAGGGGAGAGCGGAGAGTAGAGAGGGGAGAGAAAAGAAAGGACAGTGGCAAGGGAGAAGGTGCGAGGGGCGAGTGGAAAGGGGCCATGGGAGAGGGGAGAGAGCATAGGGAACAGTAGAGAGGGAAGAGTGGCGAGGGGAGATCAGAAAGGGGCGAGCAGAGGGGGAAGAGGGAAGAGGGGAGAGGATAGAGGATAGAGGGCAGAGAGGAGACGGGTGAGCGGATGGGGGAAAGAAGAAAGAAGAGAGGGGAGAGTGGAGAGGGGAGAGAAAAGAGTGGCGAGTGAGAAGTGGGTAGGGTTAAGGAGGAAGCTAGAAGGGGGAGGGGGTGAGAGTAGAGAAAAGAGTGGAGAGGGCGAAGGAGAGCGGAGTGGGGAGAGGGAAAAGGGAAGAGTGAAAAGCGAAGAGGGGCGAGGGGAGAGGGGAGGGGAGACGGAAGCGGAAAGAGAGGATAGGGGAGAGGGGAAAAGGAGAGGGGAGAGGAGAGAGAAAAGAGGGCAAAGAAAAGAGCGACGAGGCAAGAGTGAAAAGGGGAATGGGAAGACGGGAGAGAGGAGAGGGGAGAGTGGAGAGTGGAGTGGAAAGAGGTAAGAGGGGAAAGGGGAGAGCGGCGAGGGGAAAGGGGCGAAGAAAGAAGGTGGGAGATGTTGGAGTATTCACAGGATATACCCCATGGTCAACATGCGCCTGTTTCATCTACAAAAATTGCATTTAATGTATTCCCTGAGTTTTTCCGATTCCTGTGTACAGAGGTCCGTGGGTTATAACAAAGGGTAACCTCTGTATAGGCTAAGGGGGAGAGGGTCGTAAAATATCCCAGCCCTACAACGGCACGTATTTTTGTTTCTGTTCAGTTGCAATCGGTCATCCGCTAACGCTGCGTGTCATTCCTTAGAAATAAAGATAGTTGACAAGTATCTTTCGCTTTAATTGAATTTCACCGATCCCATATTCCAATAGGTTATGGGCCCAGGCATTCTGCACTAATTCCACCCGCGTGCTGTGTGTGATTTTATCGTAGTGTGTATAAACTGTGCTCCGCACACATAAACATAAAATCTGTGAAGATGGAAGACTCAAGGTTGAAAAGATCCATAGACAGGTTTGATGGTGAAAAGTACAGTGTTTGGAGATTCAGAATTCGCGAATTATTGAGAGAACTCAAGGTACTTCAAGTGATCGACAAATGCGCACCCGATCCAATCACAGATGAATGGACGGACGCTGAAACGAAAGCACGGGGCGTCATCGTTGATTATTTGTCTGATTCCTTTCTTGATTTTGTTAAAGAAGATAGCACCGCGAAACAAATTTTAGCAAGTTTAGATGAGATATACAATCGGAAAAGCTTAGCTTCTCAACTATCATTGCAGAAGAAATTGATTGACTTGAAATTGCAAGGAGATATACCTTTATTAAAACATTTCAAGACTTTTGATGAGTTAGTTACTAAATTATCAGCTTCTGGTGATACTTTGACGGAAGCTAGAAAAGTAACTCATTTGTTATTGACTTTGCCTTCCTCCTATAACGGCATTGTAACTGCAATAGAAACACTGTCGAATGATGATTTAACATTGACGTTTGTTAAAACTAAGCTCTTAGATCACGAAGTTAAATTAAAAGCTGAAAATAACGACACAAGTGCTAAAGTACTGCAAGTAGTTTCTAAAGATCAATGGGTAAATAAAAGACGAATGTTCGGACATTCTCAAAACCCGAAGAAATTCAAGAAAGGACCGTACAAGAAGAATTTCGGAAACAATAAAAGGAATCGTTCATCTGAAATGGAATGTCATTTTTGCGGCAGAAATAATCATTTCATCAAAGATTGCAAATACCGCAGGAGAAGAGAAAAGTTTGAAAACGACAAGAAAAAATCGGTTCAAATGGCTCAAGAACCGCATACTTCTTCGACAAACGGGAATGCTTCCGGTTTCGCTTTCATGGCTGGCAATCATGAACCAGAGAAATCAAGTGACCTAGTAACATTTATACTGGACTCCGGATCTACTGACCACTTGATTAACAACGATAACTTATTTGAAAATTACATCGAACTGGATCCACCGGTGAAGATCGCAGTCGCGAAGGATGGCACGTACATTTCCGCAACCAAACGAGGCATTGTAAATGTAACGAGCAACTTGGGAATCAAAGGCGTCTTTGAGAACGTTCTCTACTGCCCGGAAGTGCCTCACAATTTGTTGTCAGTGAGAAAAATGCAAAAATCAGGAATGAGTATTATTTTCGATGATAAAGGTGTGGAGGTAAGAAAAGACGGTAAAGCTGTTATGAAAGGTAAGCCGTTAGATAATTTAATTGCCTTAGCTTTCAAGGCTAATGCAAAAAGGGTAAGCACAAATTTTGAGGTTTACAATACAATAAAACGAAATAATTACGATTTGTGGCATCGACGTTTAGGTCATATTGGAAAAAGTAAACTCATGGAATTGAGGAATAAACAAATGGCTGATGACATAGATCAAATAAATGATATAACACCTACTGACAATATATGTGAAGCCTGTATAAATGGAAAACAAGCACGATTACCTTTTAAAAGGGCAAAAGACAAAAGTTATGTAAAGAGGCCATTGTTTATTGTTCACTCGGATGTTTGCGGGCCTATCACCCCTCCTACGATTAATAACAAAAATTATTTTGTAATGTTTATTGATGGATTTGCTCATTATTGTGTTACATATTTAATTAGTTGCAAATCTGATGTATTCTCGGCATTTAAAGATTATATTTTCAAAAGTGAGGCTCACTTTAATTTAAAAGTTGCGAACTTTTATTGTGACAATGGAGGAGAATATTTGTCTAACGAAATGAAAGATTTTTGTGTGCAGAAAGGCATAAGTTTTCATTTAACTGTTCCACGAACCCCACAATTAAATGGTGTATCCGAACGGATGGTTAGAACCGTTACGGAAAAAGCCCGCGCAATGGTAAGCGGTGCTAGGCTAAACAAAGTGTTCTGGGGTGAAGCAGTTTCAACTGCTACCTATTTAATTAATAGAACCCCGACAAAAGCTTTGTGGCAAAATAAAACACCATATGAGCTCTGGCATGGCAAAAAGCCTCAGCTAAAATATTTGAAAGTTTTTGGTAGTACGGTTTATATCCATGATAAAGTTAGAAAAAGAAAGTTTGATGATAAATCTTTTAAAGGAATAATGGTTGGTTATGAACCTAATGGCTATAAAGTGTGGGATGTGGAACATGAAAAGTTTATAGTAGTCAGAGATGTTATTGTTGACGAAACAAATTATTTGGTATCAAGGCCGGCAATGAGACTTAACAAAACTGATGAAGATTCAAATAATGATAAATCTGATATAATGGATTTTGAATTAAAATCAGTAAAGTCTCATAAATCTGATAGTGTTAAATCAGATATGCCAATAACACCTAAATCTGATAGTGATAAATCAGATATGCCAATAACAGATGAATCTGATGACTATGAGTCAGAGGTATCTGCCACTGGCTCTATAGAGAAATCTAGTGAAATAACAAAACTAGATAATATGCCTGAGAAAAATGAGAAATCTGTCATTGAGTCAGATGCACACAGTAAATCGATTTCGGATGATAATAATGTTCGCCAAAAGAGAAATAAAGTTCAAGTACAGAATGAGCCTAGGAGGAGTGATAGACTAAAGCAAAGACCTCATATTTCTTATGAAGAATTGGAATTGAATGACGATAATCTACTATTGTGTGCGCAATCTATTGTGTGTCAAAGTCCAAATTCAGTTTATGAGATTAAACACAGGCATGATAGAGCAAAATGGGAACAGGCTATGCGTGATGAAATAAATTCACTTTTAATTAATGAAACTTGGACTTTGGTGACAAAGCCTGAAAACAAAAATATAGTTGACTGCAAGTGGGTTTTTTCAGTAAAGAACGATGAATTTGGAAATCCTGCAAAATACAAGGCTCGCCTTGTTGCTCGTGGTTTTAGCCAAAAGTATTTAGTTGACTATAATGAAACTTTTGCTCCTGTAGCAAGAATTGCAAGTTTCAGATTTATAATTGCATTTGCTAACCAGCATAAATTATTAGTACATCATATGGATGTGAAAACTGCTTTCCTAAATGGAATATTGAAAGAGGAAATTTATATGAAAGTTCCTGAAGGTATTAAATGTAATTCAAGTCAGGTTTGCAAACTGAATAAAGCTATTTATGGCTTAAAACAAGCAGCGAGATGCTGGTTCAAGACTTTTGAAAAAACTTTAACAGGGATAGGATTTCAGAATTCATTGGTCGATCGATGCATTTATATATTAGATCGAGGAGATATACTGAAGAATATCTATGTTGTACTATACGTTGATGACTTAGTAATAGCTACGGCTGATATACTTACAATGGACAATTGCAAAAATTATCTGAAAAACAAATTCTCGATGACAGACTTAAAAGATATAAAATTGTTTTTGGGAATTAGAATTCGGAGAAATAAAACTCAGATAACTTTAGATCAAAGTACATACATCAAAACAGTTTTGAACAAGTTCAATATGGCAGATTGCAATTCTGTTAGCACTCCGTTAACAAGTAAATTGAACTATGAATCTTTAAATTCAGATGAAAACTGTGGTGCCCCTTGTAGAAATTTAATTGGTTGTTTGATGTACATAATGATATGTACAAGACCTGATTTGAGTACAACTGTAAGTGTTTTGAGTAGATACTCTAATAAAAATAACTATGAACTCTGGCAATGTTTGAAAAGAGTTCTTAGGTATTTAAAAGGCTCGATAGATCAAAAATTGGTTTATACACGTGGTGCTTACAATGATATCTTGTGTGGCTATGTTGATTCGGATTGGGGTGGTGATGCAGGAACTGATAGAAAAAGTACAACTGGTTATTTGTTTAAATTATTTGAACGATGTACGATATGTTGGAATACAAAAAGACAAGCATCAACGGCTGGGTCCTCAACCCATGCTGAATACATGGCTCTTTATGAAGCTGTAAAAGAAGCCCTTTGGTTGAAATCATTAGCAAGTACTATCCACATAAACATTGATAGACCTATTACAATCCATGAAGATAATAATGGCTGCATAAGTATTGCTAACAATCCAACAAGCCACAAGAGATCTAAGCACATTGATATAAAATATCATTTCTCAAGAGAACAGGTTGAAAATAATGTAATTAAACTTGTATATGTTCCAACAGGTAATCAATTGGCTGACATATTGACCAAGCCTCTACCTACAGCCAAATTTCTCGAACTCAGAGCTGGATTGGGTTTGGACAATGACAACCTGAAGAAATGATTTTATGTAATAGCGCCGAAACAATACATAATATTGTACGGTTTTCTTTGAGGAGGGTCTGATTAGGTTTTTGTTGGGTTTTCCCTAATCCTTGCAGTAAATACTGGACCAGTGTATATTCACCCCAACAGTGCAAGGAATGGCCGTTATCGTGGATGACTAAATCTTTATAGTTTTTGTGCCCGAACCAAATTATATATTGTTTACATGGAATGATTAATTTTTGAGGGAGCGTGTTGGAGTATTCACAGGATATACCCCATGGTCAACATGCGCCTGTTTCATCTACAAAAATTGCATTCAATGTATTCCCTGGGTTTTTCCGATTCCTGTGTACAGAGGTCCGTGGGTTATAACAAAGGGTAACCTCTGTATAGGCTAAGGGGGAGAGGGTCGTAAAATATCCCAGACCTACAACGGCACGTATTTTTGTTTCTGTTCAGTTGCAATCGGTCATCCGCTAACGCTGCGTGTCATTCCTTAGAAATAAAGATAGTTGACAAGTATCTTTCGCTTTAATTGAATTTCACCGATCCCATATTCCAATAGGAGAGAGGGAAAGGAAAAGCAGAGAGGGGCGATGGGCGAGCTGAAAAAGAAGAGGGCAGAGGGAAGAGGGTAGAGGGGCGAGGGGCAAGGAAAGAGGGAAAATGGGAAAGAAGAAAGGGGGAAGGAAAAAGGAGAGAGGGAAGAGGGCAGAGTGAAGAGGGGTAAGGGCAGAGAAGAGAGGAAAAAAGCGATAGGAAAGAGGGGCACGGGAAGTGGGCAGAGGAAAGAGGGGAAAGTGGGAAGGGTAAAGGGGAGAAGGAAGATCGAAAAGAGTAGAGGGAAGAGGACAAAAAAAGACAGAGCGGAGGGAAAAGAGGGGAAAGGAAAGATGAAAGAGGGGAGCGGAGAGAAGAGGGAGAGGAGAGAGAAGTGAAGAGAGGGAAGAGGGGCAAGGACAGAGGTGAAAGGGGCGAGGCGCTAGGGTAGTAGATGGGAGGGATAGGAAAAACGGTAGATGGGAGAGGGAAGAGAGAGTGGGAAGAGGGGACACGGAAGAGGGAAGAGGGGAGAGGGCAGAGAAAGTAGCGGGAAGGGTAGAGGGGCTAGGGAAGAGGTAAGATAATAGAGAAAAGTGGTGAGCGGAATGGGGTCTTCGGGGGGGAAGAGTAATGAGGGGTGCGCAGAGAGGGAAGAGGGGAGAGGAGAGAGTGGAGGGAAATGACGGAAGAAGGGAGAGGGTAGAGTGAAGTGGGGAGAGGGAAAAGCGGAGAAGGAAGAGAAAAGAGTGATGGAGGGAGAGTTGAGAAAGAAGAAGGGACAGGGAAGAGAGGAGAGGGAAGATCGGAGAGTGGAAAAAAGAGGAAAGGGAGTAGAAAGGGGGAGAGTGAAGGGTGGGAGGTGGAGCGGGGAGAGGGAAAAGGGAAGTGGGAAGAGGGCAGAGAGTAGACGGAAGAGGGTTGAGGGCAGAGGGGAAATGGGAGAGGGGAAAGGAGAGAGGGGACGGAGGAGGGGTAAGAGTGAAGAGGGGCGTGGAGCGCTGGACGAGGGGGAAGGAGGAAGGGAAAAGGGAAAAGGAGAGAGGGAAAAGGGGAACGGGAAAAGCGAAAAGAGAAAAGGGGGAAGAAAAGAGGGGAGTGGGAAGAGGGAAGAGGGCAGAGGGAAAAGGGGAGAAGAGAGAGGGCAGAGTGGAGAGGGCAGAGAGAAGAATGAAGAGGGAAAAGGGTAAAGGGACGAGGTGAGAGTGGAGAGGAGAGAGGGAAAAGGGGAGACGGGGGAGAGGAGAGGAAAAAGGGGCGAGGGGAAAGGGGAGATGGAAGAGGGGAGAGGGGGAAGGGTAGAGGCGTTAGAGGAGAGAAAACAGGAGAGAGGGGATAGAGGAGAGGGCAGAGGGGAGAGGAGAGGGAAAAGAGAAAAGGGAAGCGGGGAGCGGGGAAAGACCGGAAGGGAGAAGGAGGGGGAGAGGGAAGAGTGGTGAGGAACGAGGGGAGAGGGGAGACTGGAAAGGTGAGGGGGCAGAAGGAATATGGAAAAGGGAAAAGGGGAGTAGGTAGATGTGAGTGAGGAGACCGACGAGGGCAGAGGGAAGCGAGAAGAGGGAAAAGGGGAGAGAAGAGAGAGGAGAGGAAAGAGAAAGAGGGGCGGGGAGAGAGGAGAGTGGAAAGGGGCGGGAGAAAAGGGCAAAGGGGAAAGAGGGGAAGGGTAAGAGTGAAGGTGAGCGGGGAGAGGGGTGAGGGAAGAGCGGAGAGAAGAGAAAAGAGAGGCAATCAGGGAGGGGCGAGGGGAAACGGGGGAGGGTAAGAGTGGAAAAGGTAGAGAGGAGAGGGAAGAGACGAAAGGGGAGAGTGAAGGGTGGGGAGGGGTCGGGGGAAAGGGAAGGGGAGAGTAGCCTGAGGGCAGAGGCGTGACGGAAGAGAGGAGAGGGCCGAGCGAAAATGGAAGAGGGAAGAGAAGAGAGTGAAGAGGGGTGAGAGGCGGGAAGCGAGGGGCAAGAAGGGAAGGGGAAAGGGAAAAGGGGAGAGGGAGAAAAGGGATGAGAAGAGTGGCGAGGAGAGAGGGGAAAGAGAAGAGGGGAAAGCAGAGACGGACGAGAAGGGAGAGAAGAAGGAAAAAGGAAAAGTGGAAAGAAGAGAGTTGAAAGGGGAGAGGAAAGCAAAGAAAAGGAAGAGGGAAGAGGGGAGAGGGCAGAGTCGAGAGGGAAGAAAGGAAAAAGAGAGCGAAGAGAGGAGGGGGCAGGGGGGAGGGGGTTAAGAGGGGTTAGGGAAGAGGAAAAAAAGAGTGGTCAGAGGGGAGAGGGGAAAGAAAAGACGGGATCGAGGAGCGGTTAGTGGGAAGAGAAAAGAGGGTAGAGCGGAGAGGAAAGAGGAAAAAAAAGTGAAGAGAGGAGATAGAAAAGAGGGGAAAGGGGAGAAGGGAGACGGTAGAGCGGAGACGGGAGAAGGAAGAGGGGGTGAGGAAGAAAAGAGAGGGATGAGGAATGAGCGGAGAGGGGACAGAGAGGAAGGGTGAGGGAAGAGGGAAGAGGGAAGTGAGGCGGGTGAAAAGCGGGAAGGGACAGAGGAAAGGGAAAAGAGGAGAGGGGAGAGGGAAGATGGCAGGGGGAGGAAATAAGAGGAGAAAGGAAGAGCTGAGTGGGGAGAGAGAAGAGGGGAGAGGTGCGAGGGTAGAGAGGAGAGAGGAGACGGTAGCGGAAAAAGAGAAGCGGAGAGAGAAAAGAGGGGAGAGAGGAGCGGCGAGTGGGGACAGGGCAGAGGGTGAAGGGGAGTGGGACAAGAGGAGAAGTGATACGGGAAAGAGGAGAGGGAAATGAGAAAAGGGGAACGAGGAGAGGAAAAAGGTAAGAGGGTAGAGCGGAAAGGGTAGACGGTAGAGGGGAGAGGGAAGAGGGTGGAGGGAAGAAGGCAGAAGAAAGAGGGTAGAGCGGAGAGAGGAGAGGAGAGGAGGAAGTGGGGAGAGGCAAGAGGGGATAAGGAGATGGGTGAGGGGGGACGAAAGAGGGTAGAGAGCAGAGAGCAAAGGGCAGAGGGGGAGTGCCGAGGAAAGTGAGGAGAGAAGCGATAGGAGAGAAGAAAGGGAAGAGGCGACAGAGGAGTGGGGAGAGCGGTGAGGGAAGAGGGAAGAGGGAAGAGAAGAGAGGGTAGTGGGGCGAGGGGCGAGGGTCGCGAGGGGAGGGGAAAGGGGCGAGGGGAGCGAGGAGCGGGTAGAGGGGAAAGGGGAGTGGCTGGAGGAGAGATCGAAGAGTGGAGAGGGGAGAAGAGAGCGAAGATGGAGGAGACAGGAGCTGGAAGAGGGGCGCGAAAAGAGTCGCGCGGGGAGAGGGAAAACAAAAAAAGGGAAAGAGGAGGAGAGAAAGGTGAGAGGGAAGATCAGAGAGGGTTGGGGGGTGGGAGAAAAGAAGAAAGAGGGGAGAGTGGAGGGGACAGAGCGGAGAGAGCGAATGAGAGAGAGAAGAGGAATGAAGAGAGTGGGAAGAGGGGGGGAGAGGAAAAAAGGGAGGGCAAAAGGGGCGAGGCGACAGGGAAGAGAGTAGAGAAGAGTGGGGTGACGGTAGAGGGAAGAGGTAAGAGGGAAGCGGTAAGAGGGAAGTGGGGAGAAGGGAGAGGGAAGAAGTAAGAAGGGCTCGGGGAGAGGGGGAAGGGGCGAGAATAGAGGGGATGGGGAGAGGGGAGAGGGAAGAGTGGAAAGTGGATGGCGAAGAGAAAAGAGAGGAGAAAGGAGAGGAAAGGGGGGAGCGGCGAGAGAGAAAATATGAATGGGGATAGGGGAGATGAAAGAGAGAAGAGGGGAGAGGGAAGAGAAAAGAGCGAAGAAGGGACAGAGAGGAAGGGAGAGGGAAGAGGGAAGAGGGAAGAGAGGCGGGCGGGAAGGGAAAAGAGAGAGAGGATACGGCAGAGAGGAAAGGGGAGAGGGAAGACGGGCAGAGGGATGAGAGGAGAGGAAAAAGAAAGAGGGGAGTAAGGAGAGGGAAGAGGGGAGAGGGTAAAGAGGAGAGGGAAGACGGT
This sequence comes from Arge pagana, assembly GCA_963969455.1. NCBI lineage: Eukaryota > Metazoa > Arthropoda > Insecta > Hymenoptera > Argidae > Arge > Arge pagana. Next base: position 17,267,117 of record OZ018309.1, on the reverse strand, counting down.
AGCAGAGAGAGGAAAGCGGGGAGAGGAAAGAGGGAAGAGCGGAGCGGCAAGTAGGGACATGGCAGAGGGAAAAGGGAAGTGTAAAAAGAGGAAAGGTAAAAAGCGAGAGGGGAGAGGGAAGAAGAGAGAGGAGAGAGCGAAGAGGGGAAAGGCGAAAGGGTAGAGTGGGGAGTTGAGACGGTAGAGGACAGAGGGATTTGGGGAGAGGAAAGACGGTAGAGGAAGAAGGGTGGAGCGGAGAGGGGCGATGAGAGGAGGCAGTGGGGAAAGGGAAGAGGAGAGAGGGAGAGGGGAAAGAGTAGAGGGGGGACGGAAGAGGGTAGAGAGCAGAGGACAAAGGGTAGAGCGGGGAACGGAGAGGAAAGTGGGAAGAGTAGCGATAGGACAAAAGAGAGGGGAGTGGCGAGAGAGGAGAGGGGCGAGCGAAAAGGGGAAAGGAAAGAGGGAAGAGAAGAGAGGGTGGTGGGGATAGGGAAGAAGGGCGCGAGGGGACGGGAAGGGGATGCGGGGAGAGGGAAGGGGGTAGAAGGGAGCAGGAAGATGCTAGAGGAGAGATCGAAGATTGGAGAGGGGCGAGGGGAAAGTGTGGAGGGGTGAGGGAAGGAGAGGGGCGAGGAGAGAGGGAAGAGTGAAGAGGGGAGACGAGAGCGGCGGAGGGGGAGGGAGGAGCTGAAAGAGGGGCGCGGAAAGAGTGAAGAGGGAAGTGGGGAGAAAAAAGAGGGAAAACGGGAGGAGAGAAAGGGAAGAGGAAAGATCAGAGAGGGTAGCGGGGGAGGGAAGAAGGAAGAGGACAGAGCGGAGGGGGCAGAGGGGGGGGAGCAGATGAGGGAGGGGCGAGGGAAGAAAGAAGAGGGGTGAAATTCAGAGGGGCGAGGGAAAAGGGGAGGAAGAGAAGGGCGAGTCGACAGGGTAGTGGGTAAAGAAGAGAGGGGTGACGGTAGAGGGGCGAGGTGAAAGGGGAGAGGGAAGAGGGAAGTGGGGAGAGTGGAGCGGGAAGTAGGGAGAGGTGCGAGGGTAAAGGGAAAAGGAAAGAGGGTAGAGGGAAGAGGGGAGAGGGGAGAGGGAAGTGTGAAAAGTGGTGAGGCGAGAGGGTAGAGAGGAGAGAGGAGAGAAAAGGGGGCAGCGGGGAGAGGGGCGATGGGAGAGACGAGAGATAATTGGGGAAAGGGGAGAGGAAAGAGAGGAGTGGGTAGAGGGGAGAGGGGAGTCGAAAGAGTGAAAACGGGAGAAGGCATGTGGTGGGGGGTTTGGACAGAGGGAAATGGGGACAGAGGAGAGGGTAGCGGCGGGAGGGGAAAGAAGAGTAGCGAGTGGGGAGAGGGGAAAGGGGCGAGGGGCGAGAAGCGACGGTGAAGGGGGAAGGGGGAAGGGAAAAGGGGAAAGGAGGAAGCGGGAAGGGAAGAGGGGAAACGGGAAACGAGTGAGGGCAGAGGGGTAAGAGAAAAAGGTGGAGCTGAGAAGAGAGGGGGGAAAGGGGAGGGGGGAGAGGGGAGAGGGGAAAGAGGCACGGGAAGAGGTGAGAGGGAAGAGGCGACGGCGTAGAGGGTAGAGGGGAGAGTGAAGACGGTGAAGAGAAAGAGGGGGAAGGGGATAGGGGAAAGGAAAGAGGGACGAGAGAAATAGGGGGGGAGAGGAGAGGAACGAGGGCAGGGGGATGTGAGGAGAGGGAAGAGAGGACAGAGAAGAGGGGACTGGGGAAAGGAAGAGAGAAGAGGGGAGAGGGGAAAGGTGGAACGGGCGGGAGGAAAGGGCGAAGGGGGAAGCGTAAAGGGTTGAAAGTGATGGTGAGAGGGGAAAGGGAAGAGAGAGCGGAGAGGGAAGAGAAGAGATGAAAGAGGGGACAAAAGAGAGGCGCGAGGGAAAAGCGTAGAGGGAAAAGGAAAGAGGTGGGACGGGCTGGCGACAGGGTAGTGCGTGAAGAGGAGAGCAGCGACGGTAGAGGGAAGAGGGGCGAGGGGAAAGGGAAGGGGGGAGTGTGAAGAGGGAAGAGGGAAGAGAGGAGAGAGAAGTGGGAAAAGGAAAAAGGGAAGAGGGAAGAGGGCAGAGGAAAGAGAAAAGAGGGGAGAGGGGATAGAGGTGAGGGAAGAGGAGAGAGAGGAAAGGAAAGAAGGTAAAGGGGCCCGCGGGTGGAAGAATGTGGGTAGGGGTCAGAGGGAAGAGGGATGGGTAGAGGGGCGACGGAAGAGGGGTGAAAGGGGAGAAGAGAGGGGGAAGGGGAAAGGGGAGCGAAGAGAGGGGCGAGTGAAGAGAGAAGAGGGAAGAGATGGGAGTGGGGAGGGGAGAGGGAAGAAAAGAGTAAGAAGAGCGGGCGGGTGAGGTGGCGCGAAGGAGGGGCAGAGGGGAGAGTGGAAAGGGAAGAGAAGAAAGAGGGGCGGGGAGCGGGGAGAGGGAAGACAGGAGAGGGGGAAAGTTAAAGGGGAGAGGGGAGTGGGAAAAGAAGCGGGTGTGAAGGGAAAAGGGAAAGAGGAAAGCAAAGGAAAGAGAGAAAAGAGAAACGTGCGAAGAGGGAGGAGGGGAGAGGGAAAAGGCAGAGTAGAGAGGAAAGAGCGAAGAGGTAAGCGGGTAGGGGGGGAAGGGGATTCGGTAGCGTGGAGAGGGAAGCGAGGAGAGGGAAGAGAGGAGAGAGGCGAGGAAAGTGGGGTCAGGGCAGAGGGGAGAGGGGAGAGGAAGAAGTGAAGAGGTAAAATGGGTGAGGGAGGAGGGGAGAGAGGCGAGGGGAGAGGGAAGAGAGAAGAGGCGAGCGGAAAGAGCGTAAAGGGACGAAGGAAGAAGAAAGAGTAAAGAGGGAACAATGGGGTGGGAAGAGAGGAGAGGGGAGAGGACAAAGGGCAGAGAACACAGTACAGAGGGGAGAGGAAAGAGAGAAGAGGGGAGAGGGAAGATGGAAGAAAATAGAGGGGAGAAGCGAGATAGGAGAGGGCAGAGGGGAGAGGGGAGAGGGGAGAGGTGAGAGCGAAGAGAAAAGGGGCGACCGATGGAAGGGAAGAGGGGCGAGGGGAGAGGAGATTGGGGCAAGGGGAGAGGAAAGGGGGTGGAGGGGAGAGGGAAGAGGCTATAGGGGAGATTTGATGGGGCAGAGGGGCGAGGGGAGAGGTAGGAGGGGTGAGGGAAGTGGAGGGAAGAGGAAATAGAAAGCGCGATAAGGGGCGTGATGAGAGGGCAGAGGGAAGAGGAGCGAGCGCAGAGGGAGAGGGGAGGAAGAAGACGGGGGAGCGAAGAGGGTAGCGGAAGTGGGGAGTGGGGAGTGGGGAGACGG
>OZ018309.1:17200091-17263661 GCA_963969455.1 Arge pagana | reverse complement strand
ACGAGCGACGAAAATTGCCCGCTTGACTTGCCAAATAAACTTCATGCATCACTCATGTCACCACAGAACCTCAGAGATGTGTGACGTCGACCCGAATCCTGAAAATATTGCCCCGACGCGAGAGAAACATGGCGAATCCTACGGAGTAGGAACGAACTTGGGTACGAAAACATTCTGACAATATTCGCGGATTATTTCAACGTTCACCCGTGCGTCACGCAATTCACGCCACAGGAGAGATCACGTACGAAAAATTCAAAACCGACGATGCAGCCCCCCCTTACCACCTTCAGTGAGAAAGTTATATTAATCACGTCCCGCTTCTGCCAAAACCAACGGGCGACAGAAATGAAAAGATGCGAACTCGAACCACGACATCAACTTCCGCCGCCGAAGGAACCACCGAATTCGGGCCCGACACAGATGAACGGCGCATGTCTGATAACAACGAAGAGCAACGGACGTCACACAGCGACGTCAGCAGCCTCAGCGACAATACAAAGCAAGGCCCGAGGGACTGCGATATTAGCAGTTCAGAGGACGACTCTCACGGCGATGAGCGCAAAGAAGCGGGCGGAACTGTACAGATCCAGGAAGACGTCAGAATAGGTCCACGCACACGCACCGAACTCAGGCCAGCAACCAAGCAAGCGAGTGACGTTGCATATTTTCTTTGCGAAGAGATAGACAACCTACCGCAAAAAAAAACGCAAATGCACATAAAAGAAACATATCGACGCGGAATTTTTGCGCAATCAACAACCCAGGATCGGACAAGTACTATTCCGGGAAACAAGAGGAATTAGGACGTACGGGCTCGTCATCAAACGACGTAAAGGCGACACAGTCACGCTGGAAATAATCAATAAATCCGTACAGATCTTTCATGCGCTGACGACCGCGAAAGCAACGGACGAAATCACCGTCGCCTCAGACTACGGAATCGAATCAGCACACGTCTGGTAAGACGAATATTTGACCTTTAGTACTGTATTCCAACAGACATCAATTCAGATCATCTTTTGCATTAGCGAGCCAACCGTACCCTGTCCGAACACACGGCGCGAACTCATTCGGAAATTCTACGAGTCAACTCATAGAGGTCATAAGAGAATTACGAAAACATGCGAGAAACTATCCGAAAAATATTACTGGAGAAACATGCGTTGAGACATAGCGAATATAGTCAAAGAATGCGCTACATGCCAGAAAACCAAATTAATCCGAATAAAAACGCGATTACCAATGGTCATTATCGACACGCAAACCAGAGGATTCCACAAAGTAGAAATGGACCTATGCGGCCCAAATCCAAAGTCGAACGCAGGTAACAAATACGTATTGACAATCCAGTGTCTCCTCACGAAATATTTTGTAGCTCTTCTGGCCAAAAACGGATCAACGACCAACATAGTGAAGGCGGTCACCGCCGGATCTATCACGCTGTTTGGCGCCCCGCGTGTTGGTCTTACCGACCAGGGACGGACCTTCGTGAATAAGACGATGAAGCAGCTTGCGAAAATTTTCAAAATTGAATTGATACAAACCACCGCGTACCACTGACAATCAAATGCGAGCGTTGACAGGACCCACTACATGCTCGTGGAACACCTAAAACAAAGTAAAGCGACCAACCGAGATTGGGACGAGTGATTACCGCTCGCGATGATGTCATACAACGCTACAGCACACGAAGGAACTAGGCACTCGACAAACGAGCCTTTCCCGAATCAGACAAGATCCCCACCTACGTTTCTTTTCTCTACTAATTAACGGATCAAGTCCGTAGTAACACAGAAAGCGCTAGCACCTATCTCCTGAACGCGAAAGCACGTTCTCAGAGATATCACGACAGAAAAACAAATGTTCAAGAATTCCGTGCAGAAAAGATGGTCTACCTTTTTAACGAACCGAAATACTGGAAAGTCGACCAGGAATACGTAGGACCGTCCGAATCTATCAAACTAGAAAAACCACGCAACGTCAAACTAAGAATTTCAAAATCTCGGACAAAAACAGTTCACCTGAATAAGATAAAGTACGCCCAGTTACCCCGATTTACGTCAAAACAGGACACGAAAGACACGATCTAGAAGGCGGTAGGGCTAGAGATGACATTAGAGTTTGTAACCCGAAGGATCATAAATAAACTTAACAGAGGTATTACAAAGAATTTTTTTTCTCTTCCAAAATTCATATCGCCGAAATTCATATCTCGATCCGCACACTGCTATCTGGAAAAAGCGAGAAACGACAAATTATTAGACGGGAAACAGCTTTATCGTACACAGGCGCAATAAACATTCGAAAACTCACCGACACCGAATAAAGGGCCCCGGTGCACCGCCGTGCACCGACTCCAATAATACCCATTCCCGAATCACCCGGCGTACGGCCACATTCGCCGCTGCCGATACAACCGTCCCCACCATCGGGAACACACCCGGGCGGAGGGGCTCCAACCCACGGAACGTGACAAGCCACATCAACCAGCCTTCAAGAATCAACCTCGGGCGGAATCGCCTGCATTTCACAGCTTCAAAGCAAAAAAACCTTCTACAAATAATTTCTCTCTTCATTAATGCAGAGGTACTTACAAACAACCAAACACACCCAGGAACCCTGAGCGTCGACATCCGCGACATACATACATCATCGACGTACATCGGACAACGCAGTCCACCCACCGGGCAACCCCGCGCACGCCCAAACCCGATAGCGGGGACTGCCGTACAAACAACCGCCAAGTCCAGCGCAACCGTGGACGGCGTGCACTTTGACGAAATCAATGCGCAAAATCATTATAGAAAAATCCGCGAACTTCGGTGTCGCGTCGCTGGGCACTCTAATCACCGCCGTTTTTCTTGTAAGAAGGTTCCCCACGGGGGAACCGTCTTGAAACTGATATTCTGTAGACAATTTGCAGAAAAACGACATACCAGCAACGCAGATCAGAACGTCGGACCCACCGTCACGCTCGCGCTGGACGGCACAGTAGCAACCAGAGCTGCGGCGAACAAGGCGTTGAAACGCTCGGCCGAAAGCGCTGTTGCCACCAACCACCGCGACGGAAGCACACGCCGTCAGATGAGACCGCCTGGCCCTTCTCACACCGCCGAACGCACCGAGGTTGGCGCGACACCAGCCGGACGACGTGAATCGGGGCTACGAGAGCCTGACCAGCGTCAGCTCCTGTTACCGATAGGAAACGCGACCACCACTGGGGATACGACCAACCCAGACTACAGAATACAACGGATCACTTACATGTATATACATACATTTAATCTGCAGGTTGTAAAGGTCCGGCCAGTAGGTACAAAACCAGTAGGGCACTCCCCTCTTTGTGCTGTTCACCCCTTCTAGGGTGAAGATTTAGATACCCATGTACCCACGACCATTTTTGATTATTTTTCGATCAATCTTTTTTTTTCGTTTTGCGCTCTAGTGATACTCCTACGCCGTCTGCGCGTGGAGTTCGCGACGGTGGATCGTCGCTTCTTACCCGCCCCGAGAGTGTTACGAACGGACTTCATTCGTAATCCAACGGTCCGGTTGGCATCAGATGATTCCGCGAACGTAGAATCGCAGTGATAGGAAAGACCGTCAGAATAGATCCCACACCTTTTCACTGAACCAGCAGATTCCGTCGAGCCGTAGATCTCTCGGAGAGCGCTCTGCGGCCAACGCAACAGGGCCCTTTTCCAGAGATAGGGAATTATTACGCGGACCGTCGAGGGCCGCTCGACAGCACCGCGAAGACAGTCGTCGCCGAACCACCACTAACGATAGTCGGGACTTCCGTTTCTGTGTGATAAAGGAGCGGACGTGTGTATAACAGGTGATAGAGAAATCGAGGTTGTATGTGTGAACGAATGAAGAGATAAAAGTGCGGAAGTGTGAATACAAAAAAGGTAAGAAAGAAGGATAAATGAGATAAAAATTGTAGCGAATGTAGGATAGGCAGGGGAAGGAAAAGATAAAGAAACTAGGTAATTGAGGTTAGGTTGAGGGTAGGTAGAAAAAGCGGGAAAACACCAAGCGCCAGGCAAAGAGAATAAAGCGGAAAAGACAGGAGACATCTATAGGCGAAGAATAGAAAAGGGGTAAAGTAGAGCAGAAGGAGAAAGTAAACAAGCGATTGATAAGTTGACAGTAGGTAAGAGAGAAAGCGAGGCAGGTAAGCGATCACTAGGGAAAAGGTAAACAGCAGGCAAAGCATAGTCAGGTATAGAGAGAGAAGAAAAAGAGCGTAGGAACAAAAATCAACAGCAACATGAACGAAGATGAAGAGGAACAAGGGAAATCAAACGAAAACAAAACAGGAAAGGAGAAGAAGAAAGCAGAAAGGCCGAGCAATGCTCAAAGGCTGACAAGGGAGAGAGCAAACAGCGCCGGAGGACTAACGGATTTTCTGAAAAAGAAAAGGTTAGACACCAGCAAGGAAGAGGAAGAGATGCAACGACGGAATGTGGATAACGTAGACGAAACAAGAATATTCGGAAAGAGCCGAAAAACAGGAAGATCGCCGGAAAAGGAAAAAGAACAAGAAAGAGAAAAAGAAAAAGAGGAAAATGAATTCAAAATGGAGCTTGTCATGAAAAGTATAAAAGCAATACGAGAAGAAATTAAGAAAGGTGCAGAGGAGGCAGAAAGGCAGATAGCCAATATGAAACAAGACCTAGACGAGGCAAAAAAAGAAATGAGAGAGAAACAAGAAGAATGGCAAAAAAAAAGAAGCGAACTACGAAAACAAATAAAAGAGATGAAGAGCACAATGGAACAATCCGAAGGAAAAAAAGAAGGAGAGGAAGATGAGGTAAAAAAGATAGAAGAAAGAATTAAAAAAATAGAGGCAGAAAAAGAACAACAACAAAAGAAGGAGAAAGAAAATCAAGCCTCACGAAGTCAGAGGAGTGAAGACGAAGAAATAAACCGGAAGATAAAAAGAGTAGAATGGATGCTGGAGAAGAAAACAAGAGAAGAAAAGAGGGTGAACATCATAATAAGAGGAATAGAAAATGCAAGAGGAGAAGAGAGAGAGAAAACAGAAGAGATCATGAGGATTATAGGTGCACAAGTGAAACTAACAGAAGTGAGGGAAATAAGAGGAGTAAGAGGAGGAATGATATTGGCGAGACTCGAAAACAAAGAACAAAAAAGGCAAGTAATGGAAAGAAAGAGGACTTTGGGAAAGACCAGAAAGAATAGAAGACGACCTAACATGGGCAGAAAGAAAAATGAAATGGAAGCTAAGAGAAATAGCAGAGGCGGAAGAAAGAAAAGGCAGAACAGTCTGGACAGGTGACGGCAAGATAAGCATTGACGGAGAAATATGGAAGTGGGATGAAGAGAAGCAAGTGCTAAGAAATGCGCAAGGAGATGAAAAAGAAGAAAAAGAAGGAGGAGAAAGAAGCAACATTGAAGAAGACGAGACCGACAGACAACAAGAGCAGGGGGGGTAGGAGGTAAGGGCACGGGGAGGAGGAACGCATACCGGAAGAAGAGGCTGGGAAACAATGTCATACAGAAGAGCACAGAGAGGAAGAGGAATGAGAAGAGGACAATAGAAGAAAGAAGACCAAGAAAAGAAAAAAGAAGAGGAAAAGAAGAGACAAGAAAAGGAGCGAAAATTGCATTCTGGAACGTAGCCGGAATGGCGAGAAAAGACAAAGAATTCTGGGAAGGACTAGAAGAGTGGGACGTAATGATACTATGTGAGACATGGCTAGAAGAAAAAGGATGGGAAAAAATAAGAGAAAGGCTACCAAAGGGATATACATGGGACGTGCAATATGCAAAGAAGAAAAACAGAAAGGGAAGAGCAATGGGTGGCATGGTGACCGGAATAAGGAAAGAACTGGAGGAACCGAGAAAAGAAGAGGAAACAAAAATACAAGAAGAAGAAGAAGAAGAAGAAGAAGAAGAAGGATTAATGAGTAAGCAAATAAGAATAGACAAAGACAAGTGGAGAATAGTAGGAGTATATGTAAATGGGGATATAAAGAAAAAAATGGAAAAAATAAAGAAATATACAGAAGAAAAAGGAAAAGAAGATAAACAGATAAAAACAATAGTCGGAGGGGACTTTAACGCAAGAACTGGCGAAAAAGGTGGAGGTTACTGGGGCACAGGATACGAAGAAGAAGAAAAAAGAAGATCAAAAGACAAAAAGATAAATGGAGAAGGCAAAATAATGCTAGAAGGAGTAGAAGAAATAGGATGGTCGATAATGAATGGAAACACAAAAGGAGACGAAAAAGGAGAATACACATATACCGGTGCGAAAGGAGAAACAGTAATTGATTATGTCATAGGAGACAATGAAGTAAGGGAAAAAGTAGAATGGCTAGAAATAAGCGAGAAGATAGACTCAGACCACCACCCTGTTGTGATAAAAAATAAGAGAAGGAAACTGGGAGACGAAAGAGAAGAATGAAAGAAACAAAATAGTTAAAACAGGAATATGGACGACAGAAGGAAGAGAAAATTTCAGAAGAGGAATAAGATGGCCAGAAAAAATAAACCAAGAAAGAAATGGAGTGGACGAAGAGGTGAAAAAAATGACAGAGGAATTCAGCAGAGTAATAGAAGAAACAGAGAAACAAGAAGGAGAAAGAAAACCAAGAAAATATGGATGGTGGGACGAGGAATGTAGAGAGAAAAAAAAAGAAGCAAGAAACGCTATGAGAGAATGGCGAAAAACAGGAGAAAGAAAAGAAAACTACAAGAAAGAGAAAGAGGAATATGAAGAAATGTGCAAGAGAAAAGCCAAAGAGGAAAACGAAAGATTCGAAAGAGAAGTAGAAGACGCAAAAACAGAGAGCAAAGTGTGGGAGGTGATAAATAAAGAAAGGAGAAAAAGAAGAAATGTCGACGAAAGCATAGAAATGAAGGAATGGAAAGAATACTTTATGAGAATGCTAGGAGGAGTTGAAGAAAAAGTAATAGGAAGAGGAAGCGAGAACAGAGAAGAAGACGAAGAACAAGAAATAAGCAGAGAAGAGATAAGAAAAGCGATTGGCAAACTAAAGGACAAAAAAGCCCCTGGAAACGACGGAATAACAAACGGAGTGTGGAGATATGGGGGTGAAGAAGTAGAGAACTGGGTGCTCAGAGTATGCAACAGAGTATGGAAAGGAGAAGGATGGCCAGAAGAATGGAAGGAGGGACTGATAGTACCGATCATTAAAAAAGGAAATGGAAACAACACAGAAGACTACAGAGGAGTAACACTAATGCCAACGATGTACAAAATATATACCTCGGTGCTGGCGGCAAGGCTGAAGGAGGAAATAGAGAGAAAAGGAATCATACCGCAAAATCAAACGAGATTCAGGAAGGGAATGGGCACGATAGACAGAATATACGTGCTGAATTTCCTAGTGAACAGACAAATACAGGAAAAAAATGGAAAAATGATAGCACTGTTCGTAGACCTAAAGGCAGCCTTTGACTCAATCAATAGAAATGTGCTGTGGGAAGCAATGAGAGAAAGAGGAGTAAGAGAGGAAATAAGAACAAGAGTAGAAGAGGTATACAGAGAAACGAAAAGCAAGGTCAAAGTTGGAGGAGATATAGGAGAAAAATTCTGGACAGGGATGGGAGTGAGACAGGGGTGCCCACTGAGCTCATTCCTATTCAACATACTGATAGCCGACATAGAAAAAGAACTAGGAAAAGCAGGAAAATACGGAGGAGTCAAACTCGGAGAAGGAAGAGTATACACTCTGGCGTACGCTGACGACATGGTGATACTAGCAGAAAAAGAAGAAGGAATGGAGATGATGATAAGAAGACTGGAAAAATACCTGGACAAGAAAGGACTGGTGCTAAATGTAGGGAAAACAAAAGCAATGAGATTTAGAAAAGGCGGAGGCAGACTCAAAAAAGCCGAATGGAAATGGAAAGGAAAAACCATAGAAGAAGTAAAGGAATTCTGCTACCTAGGATACACAATATGCAGAAACGGAGGACATGAAGCACACATAAAGGAAAGAGTTAGGAAGGCAGGAATAGTAATGAGACAGGTATGGGGAATAGGAAAGAGAAGGTGTAGTAAAGATTGGGGTAGGAGACCATGGCTATTTGATAGGCTAGTATGGACAGTAGCAGAATACGCGGCAGAAATATGGGGGTGGTGGGAATGGAAAAAAGTAGAGGCGATACAAGAAAGATACATAAGATGGGTGTTAGGGGTAGACTGGAGAACACCAGGTTACATGTTCAGGGAGGAAGTTAAAAGGGATAAACTAAGAACAAAAGCAATAAAAAGAGCGTGGAGTTTCGAGAAAAGACTAGAGGAAGGTAGGAGAAGCTTATTGGCGAGGATATGTAGGCAAGAGATGATAGAAAGGGGGAGAAAAAAGATAGATAGATCGAAGTGGGAAAATGAGAGGAAAAGGAAGATAACAGAGGAAGGAGAAAACACAGATTTCGTAGAAATAGAAAGATGGGACAAAGAGAAACAGAGGGACGAAAGATGGAGGGAAATAAGGAAATCTAGGTACAATCGGTGGTACAAAGAGATCGCAGTAGAAGGGGTACCAGAGTATCTGAAAAAGAACTGGGGGGAGGAAAGGTGTCAAAGAATAGCTAGATTCAGAATGGGAAACGTAGTAAAGGAAGCGAAATACTGGATGAATGAACAGGAACGAAAGTGCAGAGTATGTGAAATGGAGGAAGAGACATGGGAGCACTTGTGGGACGGATGTGTGAGAGGAGAAAATGAGGAAGGAAGTTGGCAAGAGAATGTGAGAAGAGTACTAGGAGAGAAAGGCATGGGGGAGGAGTGGATGAAAAAAGTTGAGAATGAAAGGGAGCAGAAAAGAAGAGAAGAAAAGAGAAAGGGAGAGAGTGAAAAGAATGAACAGGAAACGGAGGTCAGTGTGAATGAAAAGGAGTGAGATAAGGATGCGAAAGAGAGAGAGAGAGAAAGAAAGGAAAAAGAAAATGTAAAACAAATATTGTCAAAAGAATGAAATATAAACGTAACGAAAAGTAATAAATATAAATAGCAAAAGAATGTACACCCGGAAAATAAAAATCGGCAAAGCTATTATATATATAAATGGCAAAAGAAAGAGAGAGAGAAGAGAGCAAGGAAAAAATGATGATGAAGGGAATAGGTAGAAGAAATAGAAATAAGAATTAGGTTAAGAGATTAGAGATAAGATATAAGTAACAATGAATAGGATTAGTTAGGTTAAGAAAGAATGTAAAAAATGTAAATATCGAGACGGAAGTCACTTGTAACCCCTTTGGGGAACAATAAATACCTACATACATACATACACTAACGATAGTCATCTGCCGAACCCTTTAAAATAAACGCGAGAACATTAACTTCAACCTTTTGAAGCACCGCGAATAGAGTCGCTGTAAGAACCTATTATAAGGTCGTGGGATACGGCCAATTTCCAATGAACCATAATATATATTCTTGAATTTCCTCCGTCGAACTACATCAAACCCGCCATCTTCCCCAAACGACTCAGAGAGTCGACGCGCCGATCCCTGCATTCTCTCGAAATCCCACAATTCAACCGCTCGGATCGTAACACAGCCAATTCATGAACCTTCATCAATAGAAGATCAATCTGCAGTTAGGGACATGGTGAGGGAATGATTTGCAGGGTACTATACAGGGTGATTTAGGTTGAGCGGACCATATTAAGTGGGTGTATTCCTCTTGAAAATCTAAGACTAAATTTTTTCCATCAAAACTTCGAGGGACTATTAGTTCCGGAACTAGAGAGATCTGAGGGCAATCACAGGGCTTATAAGTGACTAAGGCAGGCTCGCTGCGAAGTGTGAGTCGAGCGCTACCCGCGACAGATCGATTCTCATCGTACAAAGTTTCAACTCGATTTCTGGGTGAGTATGACGACGTCGCCTCTGAGAGATGTTCACGGACAGCATACGCCTCCGTTCTCGTCGTCCTGATTTTCGGCATCGTGAGTATCTGCAGCAGCAACAGCAGTTTGATACTGGATATCACTGGCTTCACGATGTATTTTTTTACATCAAGCGCGCTGAATTACTTAGCATCGTTTTGTTTTTTCTGAACAAAAGTTACGCACGGCATTTATCGTTGGAATCATCGTCAAACTCATCGGTGAAAACAAATAATGAAATGAATTATACCGCATCAGCGTATTGTGACATGCTGATTTCATACGGCGAGTGTGAACCTACGAAGCGGTAGATCGAGATGAGCGAGACCACGAATTGGTTGACCTGGATGACTGAACCGACGCAGCGGTAAAGGTACACGACTGACACTACGAATGAGAGGACGTGCAAGACTACGAGAATTACGAATCCGAGAACCTAGATCACGAAAATCATGGAGCCGAGAACTTGGACCACGAGAACAATGGAGCCGAAAACCTGGACCACGAGAATTAGGCTGACATTTCATGGGCAGTAAAAATCAGCAGCTGTTTGGTAACTTACAAGATGTTACTAGACATCACTAGATATTAGTAGTAATGAACGCTGGTGGATTTTCACTTCCCATGAAATGGCACCCCTACGATGTCGAGGATCAGGACGACGAGAACGGTGGCGTATGTTGTTATATTCGCCCAGAAATCGAACCGAAACTTCGTACGATGAGAATCGATCTAACGAGGATACCGCTCAACTTACACCCTCCCACCAGCCCTGCCTTGGTCACTCATAAGCCATGTGATTGCTCAACTGAGATCCTCTCTAGTTCCGGAACTATTGATCCCTCGAAGATTTGGTGAAGAAAATTTAATCTTAGATTTTCGAAAAACTCACTACTATATAAGACTCACTATGATATACTCAGTTGATATGGTCCGCTCGACCTGAATCACCCTTTATATTTGTTATTCTTCACAGATACCCATATGGTACAGAAATCATAAATAACACTATTATCCTCAGTGATGTTTTTTCCGAAGAAAAAATAATTACCATCATATGTCGGTTGGATTCTTGTAAAAACTGAGAGAACAAGAATTTCGAAATTTGATGAAAATCACTTACGTATAGCATCACGTTAATGTTTATATACGATTAATGTTTTACAGTGAAAGTTTCTTGACGGTATGTTGATAACAAATAGCTGGGTTCGACTCGTGGGTGTAATAGTCAATTTTGAGATTCTAAGCGTTCTATTTTGTGGTGACGTTTCGACCTCTCATGGTAAGTCATTTTCAATCTTAGGTATAATGCCATGTGCACGGCACCGTAGGAGGAAGATTCTTCGATTTTTGGCCCTTGCGGTACGTTGTTTGACAGCTTTTTGAGAACTAAGTCGATGTCCATTGTGTCCAGTCGAGGACGTATGAACTCGATGTAAATCCTGGTTTAGGGATTGAAGTGAACTTTAGGACGTGGGCGGAAGAAGTCCATCAGTAGGTACCCAAAGTTGTGGATGTTACATGTGTAAGAAACACTGATGTAATGAAATACTATAATTTATTGGATGGTAGTCCGACAGTACAAAATGGCGTAGCGTGGCGTACGACGATATGTGACAGCGTGTATATATAGAAAAAAATCGATGCTCGGCGTTTGGGAGTCTCTCAAGAAACGATCGTCGTCTCGAACGTCGAAACGTCGATCCCTTGGCGAGTCCGTTGGATCTCCAGCTCCAGAAGATAACTCGAGATGAGACATTGGACAATGTCCCGGTCTTATGGCTCTGTTTAACGTCAGCAGAAACCGTCGCCTTCACATGAAATTCCAATTATTTTTGTTGAAAATATATCAATCTGAAAAGAAAACTCATAAGAGACAAAGTTGTAGAAAATTCAATATGCTACAAATTTGGTTTTTTGAACTTTGTGTTCCGATCCGAAATGGCCGAGGTAATCAAGAAAAACCATTTTCTTCTCCATAGGATTCGAAATAGCGAATATACGCAACTACACGTTTTTAGTCGTCATTTTTAATTCACACTCCTAGCGCAAATGGTACTTGTCTTTACCAATTTGCTTTCATTACATTCACGTTTCTATCTCAAGTAATATCAAATTTCCTGAATAGCTTGATAACATTCATTATTCTAATTGGCTGCAAGCTGGAATTTCAATGAAATAAATTTTTGTGAAGGAAAAATGCGAGGGAAAAAAGATAGAATCAATCTTTGAAATGAGTTTATGAGACAGACCGAACACATGAGCATATTGGAAAAATTATACCTTTGTAGGAGGTCTACAAAGGTATCTTATTGCATGTCATCTCAATATCTTGAAAATAATTGAAGTTCTTTCCAACAAGAATTTGAAGTATAAGGGTTCAGAACTTATTCCATTTGAGTAAATGCAGTTCCAGAACGTGATTAGGTATTTCTTTTCATTCCGTAAAGGTTCTCAACCGATGTTCTAATATTCCTCTTGCAATCGCTGATTGCAGGCATGAATGGTTCAAAAATTCTGCTGCATCTTGCGTGAAGTCTTTCGACATCAACGGATTTCCCTCAAATTTCTTCATTAAAAATCATTTTCAATTGTTCTTGTAGATCTGAATGATATTTTAATTAAGCTATTCTTATATTATATGTGAAACAGAGCTTAAATAACAGTGATAGCATAGCAAGAAATATCATTAGGATCAGGTAAGCCTCTCAAATTAAAAATTTCACCTCGAGTATTGGCATCTTGAGCGAGTAACTTTCATTCAGGGCACCATATTTAGTCTAGAATGGAATGTTGATTATTTCTCAGCTTATTGATTAAAAAAGTTTTCCAATCTGATCCGAATTTTTCTCTCAATTTGTTGTATTCTAGGATCGCGACATCAGAAACAATCATTTGAGTACTGTCGACATTTTCTTAGCTGTCTCAATTATGCCTTGTGGAACTTCTCCGTCATAGTCAGAATTTGTTCCACGATTACTCATATTCGTGAAAAATGTATGAAACGATTAACTACTGTGTGGTGCCTTTTTTACTATATAATGAAAGCACTTGCGATGTATGCGATGCAATATTCATTGATTATAAAAATTGAAGAGCAAACAGAAAACTTGAAACGATAGATATGAAAAAACGCCTATGTAGCGAACACCTCTCTTGTGGACGACTATTATTGCACGCTCAACTGAAATACCAAAATCTACAATCCTACGTCTCTAGTTTTCCGCACAGCAAAGTTTTTGATTACACGGTCAATATCAATAGCAATAGTCAGATCTTGTTCAATCAATCATATAGCTAGATTAAAATCTCGAATACTCATCGTGGATCGCAAATGATTCTCAATCATTTCCAGTTTCGAAAAGCTCCTTAAACAACAAGCACTACTCAATGACGCTCGGTCATTACGTTAAGGTGCAGAAAATTGGTAAAAAGATATGTTTATTCAAATCCAAACAGAATAAAATAAAATGTGGGAATAACAATAAAAAAGTGGCAGAAAAAACGTTGGAGGGAATCGACTTTCATTTTTTTCCGCCACCTGTGAAATGCCGCCCCCGTCAAAGTGCCGCCCGGTGCGGACCGCACCCCCTCGGCTTCCCCATGCTACGCCACTGCGTGAGGCACGACTGCTGCTATACTAATGAGCCGAAAAAGAACAGCAACTTTCTGTTCGCAAGCTCATTCGTGAATTGTTCTGTTTTGTCTCGGTCTTTCTTGTCGAGGTGCTCATTGTTGTGTTGTTATGTTGCGAGACGTACAACCTTGAGTCGTACGATCAAGCCGGTTCTGTTGCTGGTCGTTTTCATTTCGCCCTCTAGAAAGAGGATATGGTGAACATCAGTACAAAAAGACAAAACAAGGCAAACTGGGGCCTCGCTCGATCTTGCAATAGGAACAAACTAGTACAAAAGGAGGCTAACATCATGCACGTTCTTGACAAAACGATACTGAAATAGCGAACGTCGTTTGATAGGACTCTTATTAAATTGGTTTTCTCAAAAGCTATCTCAGCAACCAACATAACACTAATTGATTATTAGTGCCTGATGCACTGATTTTCAAGAGGATGAGAGAATTCCGGGCTAAAATGCTATCAAACTTGAAATCCACAGACTGAAATATCGGTCAGCCGGAACAAGCTGTATATAGGCCGGCGGGAAGTATCGCAGAGGCGCAGACATGCGATCAGCGGCCCTACCGCGCCCCTTGATGAATGGAATTATCTGACACACCGCGGTAGCATATTAAATTCGAAGTTAATTAACTTCTGCAGTATTTTTCGGTGAAATGTATTTTTAACGCTTTCCTATCTGCTCCCTTCTGTTTGCGGGTCGGCATTTTTTTGAAAAATGTATCTCGCTGACAAAAACGATTCTGGGTATAACTTACGAGAATAGGATTTCTTTGTTTGTTTCAAATTTCGTAACGAAATACGAAATATGATATCGATCAAGAATCTCAACAAGCACAAAGACGAAAAACACAGTGTTCCCGAGATATCATCGATTGAAGCGAACAATATTTGACCGAAATCGAGCATTTTGAAGGAGAGCTTACAAGTAAGTACAGCAAGACGTACAGCTTTCATTCAATAACGGTCCGAAGATTTTTCGGGTGACGACTTTTGGTCATCGGGACTATTATCTCAAGGTTGTTTCAAGGTCCAGTTGATTTTTGAATCAGAAACCCACATTTCTCCCGCTGATCTACTCAGATCAGGATGTTTATATTGACCGCGTTGTCATGATATGAAAAATACAAACATTAAGTACATCAAGAAAAGTTTTAACTTGAGATCAAATTTTTTGATTACATTTCATTGACTAAATTCTTCTTTCAAGAGGTTTGAAATTTGTTGATTCATATGAATATGAAATGCAAACTTTGGGAACTCACATTGTTCGAAATATCTTCAGTTATAATAGTTTCATCTGCCTAAATAGTTGCCTGAATATTGGCCAAACATCGTTTTTTTTCACAAGTGATTCATGCATTTCTTTTATGATAATACTGTAACGATGTTAATACACTTGCCAGCATCGGTGTAATGATAACACAGGTGTGGAAATAGGGTACCGTCGAAAAGTCGCGTTCAGTGACACCGAGCGACAACAAAGACACTGCGCACGAAAAGTCTCTGATACCAAGGGTCCTACGTGCTCGGAATCGGTCGTTAGAAGACTCTCGCCTAGTTAAGAAGAGAGAACGTGTGTCTCCCGCGCCTGACGTGATCATTTTCTCTTGAAACGTCTTCTTTTAAACAATCGCAACGGTCTGACGATAAGGGAACACTGCGGTCAAATATCACGCAAACGATACACGCGAAATAATCCACAATAATCGGACCCTCCGCCACGATCTGGGAGAACCACGGAGCCACGCCACTCAGGATGCCCAATCATTGAAGCAGAGAACAGGAGGTTTCACACCCAGGCGGACCTCAGCCAACGTAGGCCACCATCTCGACCACACGGTGAGACCAAGTCAATGATGATCTACGAGGCAATCTAAGGCAGTAGAGGATCGATGGGAGAGGCAACAAGAGACCCGTAAAATACCGAACCTGTGTCGTCATAGTTTTAAATGTTTTGTCCCTGAATGAATGAAGAAAAAAAATGAATGAACGCGTTGATAGTCGCCACGCATTAAAATAAAGAATGGTGTCCCTGATGATTTGATATTTATTGCAAGCATTATAAACTCTTGTTAATACATTAGAGGCGTTCACCAAATACTGAACGTTACAATACCCCTCTGCATCACCGCTGGCAAAAATATTTTATTATTGAGGCGTAATTGAAGAATCAATGTATTGGAATCGAGTTAATAGAATGTATTAGAATTGTGACTTTGATGAGAGGCGGATAGATCAGCCGCAATTTGGATAAACAGATTCTTGCGAATATATATCATAACTAGTGGATATAAGGCTCAAAATCACTAAGGTAGAAAATGAGCTTCGCCATCGAATGTTTCACTAAAATTATCACTTTACTGGACAAATGATCATGATAAGTATTGAATGTAATTTGTTTCAACTGTACACCGTACAACATACTCTGAAAGTTTATAGTATTTAATATCATTTTAACATAAGCGTATGCAAAGCATTACGGGAACGTGTCTTGAAGTGAAAATATGTAAAAGCACTAAAAATCCATTTAAATAAACAATATTCAACAACTTTCATCACTTATCAGTGGTTCATTTCATCTATCATCAAAGTTTTTCAGTATTTTCAAGAGTGTGGATTATTTGAATAGAATTGTACAAAAATATTTTGTCGTTGAATGCGTATATCATATTAATGAACACAGTTACAACTAGTCGAAAATCTTTGATACTGTACTCATTGGCAGTCGTTCGTTGCTAGAGCGCAGTGGTGGTGGAAGATGTTATTGTACTAGGCTGTCATAAATGTTCCACACAAAATTGATTCTGATTAATTGGTAAGAACCTTTTAACTCATCATTCTCAGAGCGTACATAATCAGTTCATCATTGCGGAAAGGCGTTTATTAGTTCAAAATATTGAGAGAAATCTTCATAGAATATAACTCAAAAATAATAACTCTCAATATCTTACACAAACTATGCCAGACTACTTCAAATATGGCTGCCATCAAAATTGACAGCGTGTTTATTTGAAAGCGTCCTTTCGTGAACTGTCATTTTGGAAACGTTCTTGGACATGATGACATGTTCCCGAAATGATGTTACCTCCACTCATTTGTGGGGTATTTCGCGGCAAAACGATTTCACAGCATTTTTTGTTGAATTTTATTAGCTATAGCCCTTCGCTATTGTTTGATATGAAAAATGTACCTAATATTCCTGAGATTTTAATATTCTCATTGAATTTTCAAAATTGATGTTGAGATGACTATTTGCATAGGACCCATTTTTCTGAAACAATATGACCAAAAAAAATAGTTAGTCTGTGATAGCTCAATTTAAATACAGTTCATACGTGAGTTAAGTAGAAATTCAACCTAGTTTTCATAATTGTAGTTTCTAAAGATTTTCATCAATAAAATCAAACTGACATTTGCCAGTTTGGTGATTTTGAGCCATAACGATATAATCATATCTCGATTTTCGGTTTCAGAATGGAAAATCCGTCATATTTTCATCCTAAGTTCTTTCTTCATGCAATCGGTACTCACCTAAATTACAACGCGACAAACCTTAATCAACGCGAATTTTTCTATACATTCCAGATAATAAGACAATATACTAGTCATTTTATTGTATGATAAACCATTTCAGAGATATTCAATAAAATACAAGTCAAGTGAAATTGTCGATGCCCTGTTATTCGTTGTTAGTGAATATTACTTGCTAGGAAGAACAAAAACTCCAGTAGAACAAATGATGGATTTCATTTCTCAATCAACCGACGATGGTATAATAAACGTTGAAAAGGCGTATGGACCATACGTTTCGAAACTATTCATAAAGCACGGATAGTACTCTTCAGAATGACTGCCACATAAACGTTATTTTTCACGTTTATTTACATATTTCAATACGTACTATCACAGGGTTTCTCAAGATTCGTCAGAGTTCATGGAACGGTAACTGTGGTAGAAAGTGAACGGTAGAAGGCTGCAAGTTTATAGAACTCCAATATATACAATTATTCGACGTTTTTCCGTCAGGGACATACACGAATAATGAAATTTGTATTCATACGTCATCAATTTGCTAATTTTTAAACGTATAATAAACGAATGGAGTTTTCAAAACCTTGTCTAACTGTCTCGTGATGCCGTATATTACCCACCAGTTATAAAAGGTACATTTCTCAACATTTATAATTTCTACTTATACCTTAATTAAACTACCTCAACGCATTTTCCACGTATCTCATACCATCATGCGTCCATTGGGTTGTAATGAATGAAATGCAGCAGATACTCTGCACCCCTCCAGAAATATCACATAATATTGTTCTCTAGAAAAACGTCTAATTTCTACAGACTATCTTTCGAGTTTCGAAATGACGCGATCATCCTGAAAATAATGTCATTCTCAATCGGAAATTTTCATTAGACCGATAAAACCGTTCGAAATCCATCGAGTTTTAGAATCCAATTTCTTATATTTATCTGCTTGGAACGTACGGAGGATAGAGGCGTTCAATAGAAACGCCTTCACGAATCCGTGAAGTGAAAAATTCGCAGCACTTTGCAGTCTAATTTTCTAACTCGGTGACCAAGCTCTACTCGGGCGAAGAGTTTTATAATCTTCCTCCACGTGACATTAAACAGTGACGGAGAGAGTTCCTTGCGCTTCAGTAGTCGAACCCCATATGTTCGGTGCCGATAACCAGGAATTGCATTTCTATTGAATTATGGGACAAACGGGTATAAAACGTTGATTCCCTGGGTCCTCTTCACAAGTTGCTCTCGGAACTTCGAACGTTCAACATCTACTCGAAACGAAGAAGCTTCACCAATTTCAACAATTTCGACCGGATCAGATAAAACATTATAAGTCTGTATAAGTACATTTTTCAACGTCTAATCGATTTACATAACCGATTCATTACATTCGCACGATTAAAAAAAACCTTTTTCATTACAGAATGCGACGAACGAGACACGTAGTACTGCCAGTTCGTTCTTGGCAATACACTGGTCTTTTAATCGTCTCCCTTGCATGCCTCACCCTCGGTCTCGTATCCAGAGATAGGGAAGGTCAGGCAGGAAGTCTTGCCGGTCCCGATCTACAACATGGCGCTCCTCATGAGTGAGCATAACTATTGAAATTTCATTTCATTGAGGTGTTGGAAAAAAACTGGTATCAGATTCTTATACGCATTCTGATTCGCAGAGTAGATGCATGCCCCAACAAAATTGTTTGTAATCCGCTGCTTTTTTACGATGACTTCGCATCCGCTTGTGGGCCAATTCTAACAAATCAAACAAAAAAACATACCGCTGGATCCGAAAATGAGCTCTCTATGAACGAACGCGAAGCAAGGGAAAACGAAGGAGTTCGGGGTATTTCATCTATACGCCGTACTTCTTCCACAGAAATGTTACAAGGATCAATCGAACCGGCTTCTAGATTCTTAGATGGCCAGACAAATTTGAGACTTGTTCGAGACCATCGAACATCTTTGAACAGAAATTCTCAAGCAGTTAACGATCACAGAAAGGGAAATCGTGATCGCGAATATCAACGAAGTCGGTCTGCTCGATCTACGAATCCCGATTATGGAATGAGACTTTTTCGCGTGAAGAACCAACGAAGATTTTCCAGAATTTCCGATCAGCGAGGTGAAACACATCGAACGATAATCGAAAGGTCCAGTCTCAAACGGCAGAAAAATCGACAACATCGAGAAGTAGAAAATACCAAAGCTAGAAAAACGGTTACCGAATTGTTGGTCAAAAACCGCACGGAGACGTCAAGAACTCGTCAAATACGAAATGATCAATCTGATCGGCGTGATTCTAAGGTTAGAAATGTTCGAATGTCTGTCGATCTTTCAGCTACGCGTAAAATGATTGCTCCAGCTTCTGAAAATAACTCCAGAACCGAAGTTTCCGCATTGGCGAACGAACGCCGAATTCAACGATTCACTCGGTCAGTCCGAGTTCATCAATCTCGTGTACAAAATTCCGAGGTTAAACATTCGACCGTAGATTTTCGATCATCTGGACGCAAAAGCATTAAGGAAAGCAAAAGTGAACGTCAGAATCGCCAGATCGGATCGATTCAATCCAAAGTATGGTTGTTATTTTCCGTCGCTAGACTCAGAAATTCCCGGTTGAATCGTCAAGTTCGAGAATCTCGAGCTATTTCAGGAGACTCATCGAGTAGGGATTCTCGTTCGGTAGTAGAGGTCAGAAATGAAAGACTGAATCGACGAGCCAGTCCACTTTTCCATTCGGATTCGGTGATCGATAAAGCACGTTTGATCGTTAAATGCACACGTATGTTGCTCAATCGACCGATTGAAAATTCTCGCGTTTTGGAAAGCGATGCCAAGCAAGAGGAATTACAATTAACATCTCAACGCAGAGGTGTTCGATGGACTCGCTATATCCGAGGTAACCGATCTATCCAGACCAGTACCACGATCAGATACTTAAGAGTTTCACGAGAACGGAAACGTTTTGATCGTCGAACTGATCGGAGCAGTCTATCTCGTTCAGATTTCAGATATCAAGGATCGAGTGATAACCATTCTTCCAAGCGCAGGGGTGTTCGTTCATCTGATTGCGGAATCGACCAACAACGACTCATACGTGATTCTGAAAACAGGGAATCGCGTTCAACACAAGAACGTGGAAATACTCGAGAAATCAAACGTATTCGATCTTCGGACTTTAATGCTCGATCGAGAAACTCTCGGTTATTGGTTACCCGTACGATCGAACGCATGGGAAGAGATATCCGAGCAACTCAACGAGATTCCAGAATCAGAGAAACCCGGCGGAGTCCTGCACGCCATTATCGAGATGCTAGATATTCCGAACGAGAATGTTCACAATCAGCCAGATATTTCATGCATGCAGCTGTGATACGACGCTTGGATACATCATTACCACGACATGGGTTAAGTTCTAACAATCATGGCGAACAACGATTTGAAAAGCACAATCATACCAGCGCGAGTCATCGATTTAAGAACGAGCGAGGATTGACGGGAATACTGGACCGTGGTGATCTGATGCATAAAGATCAGCTGCTTCCATATCGACAAGCTCAGGTACCTTCTGAAAAAAATAACGAAACCACTCGTCACGATTTTGAGGGTAACAGGAAAATCCGAGGGGCATTGGTACTCGCGGTGTCTTCAAAAAGACGTCAGAATCCCCACATGGCCGAATTTACCTGGGCACACGTGACAGATTCATTGACCGAAGAAATCGTTTCGCATACCAAATACGATATCCTCCAACAACTGGGCATTCAGATGTTGTGTGTTATCTACTGTGTTTCACTCTACGGCGGCAAAGGAGGATTTTCCAGGTGGGTTTTTCCTTCTGAAATAAAATCATTCGGGAGATCTGAAATTCTTACATGTTCGGAAATTATAATGCTTTCAGTATTTTCTTTCATCAAGGAAATCGCTTAATCATTTGGTAGAGCAGATTTGGACTTCAATCACCAGTAACAAGCGGCCCCCTGGAAATATCTAACTTAAATCGTCGTTGGTAGTTTGCTGAAATGAATGTATCAAGTTATAGAGATAGAAAACATTGATTTGTTGATGGTGGAAATTTTATTCATAATTTAACATCATCGTGTTTGAACATTGATGTGAAATTCTATATTTTATGCAAATAAAGCTTCCGAATTAGACTTAAAAAAAAATTATTTCGAGAAACTATTGTTCACAAGGACTACAATCAAATGTTTATTTCTATTACGTATCGAGGTAAGAGTTCTTAGATCGGCTCCTGGCTCGTTTGAGTATCGAAGCCAGTACTCATCTTACTTAACTTTAACGTAAAACAAGCAAAAGCATCAATTTTAACAAAAACGATTTCTTTTGCACGTTTGAGACGCGGTATACTGAAATACGATTGAATACCTGAATCAATTGGCACGAGGCAGTCCGCCATCTTGGGTAGTAAGATTGTCGAATACCGGTAGGATTTTCTGATACCTTTTATTGCCGTGTGAAATTCGTGTTCGGACTGGCTCATTTCATCCTCGTGTGGAAAAATCCCTCACGCCTGAGTGAAGCCCTAGGGAAAGATGTGTAGTTTGAATAAAGTGCGTTCAGGACCGCATGGGACCGGTCCGTTCCTCTCTCTTTCGCAGTCGCCATTATTGTCGTCTAGTAACTTTTATACTGAAATTATCGAGTAGCTGGCGAGCGCCAATTATTATCGTGACCGAGAATATCATTTCTAAATCTAATCCGCACGACATTGTGAACTTAATATGTAGATCTTTTCGTTAAAATATATATATTGTTCTAAAACGATTATAAATCTAAATCATGGTTTTGGAACTAACTCTTTCTATAATAATTGACAAAACCTTTACACGCATAAGCGTTCGCGATTCTTGTGTATGTGTGCTCGTCCCTGGTTAGAATAGCGAGATCCTGTATGGGATTTTGAAGAATACGATCCCCGCATTCTGTCAGTTACCGGCGATCATACCAGTCGAGGCTGACGAACCAGTTTGGTGGGTGTGTTTGGGGGCACACTCGTGAGGTAAAACTCTCGCCTACGATAGTCCACGAATCTATAGCTACGGTGCAGGTGTGGGTCCGACTGTAGTCATTCCCCCAGGCATCGAGTCACGGAATTCGTAATTCGGTGTTACATTGAGCGTTACGTCAACACAGTTGGCGCAGCTCGTCGCACGTAACACTTATCATCCTTCAAAAAATTAATTCCTTCAAAGTTATTCAAAGATTTTTGTACTTTTGGAACACCCTGTATATCAATGGCTGGGTTTCATTAGCAAGCATCATACTGTTTAAATTGAATCTACTTCGACATCTATTGCAGATTGATTGCGAATATTATTAACTATAGACGGTCTAATATTGTCTATTTTACTCGACAACGTAGTGCATCAGTAGGTATCTAATCAAAAGATAAATTGATGTACTGTTAATAATATAGTCGCAGTTCTCGAGTCAGTGTCGTTATGTGGCGGATACCGACAATTTGATAGGAGATTCCATGGAGTTTGAAAACTTGAATATATTGAATCACGAAGGCGTGCATCAGCATGCATTAAAAAAATATCAGTTTCTGAATAATCGTTGTTGCATAAGAACTGTTTCCATATGCATATTTTCTAAGTGCCTCAGCGAATATTTTCAAGTACTTGATGTACTTAATCTTGAAATGGAGAAAATTATACGGTGAGCTGTCTTTCTCCGTTTTTTGCGATATTTCAATGACGAAAAAAACGTTTATTACGAAAAAAAATCATCGGAAACATTCTTTGCCAAACTGTGGATATAATGGATTAGTTTACTTAGATGCTCCAAAAAAGGTTTTTCTCACGAATTTTGTTGACGTTACTATTGTGAATATCACTATGAAAGTTATTGAGCTCAATCAATACACTCTTGAGATATTTTAAAAAAATGTTTCATTCATTTCACTTAATATTTATTTACGAAAGAGGTCATTTCAAAAAAGACGTAAGGGATTTACGTTGTCGATTTCTCGGTGATGAATTATCAAAACATGGAAATCTCATATTATTAGATAAAATATAACTGCCGGTTCCGCCCGAACTGAGGTCAAATAAAAATTTTAATTTTCACTATATTTTATATTGCACAGTTTTTTACTTTATCGAATAATATCACCTGCGTACTTATTGAAAAGTTGCCGTGGTCTACTTTTTTCATAAATAATTATTAAGTAGAATGAATAAGAGCAAATAGACCGAGAACCCGCAAGAAAAAACCACGTATGATTAGCGAAATGCTAAAACTTTTTGAGAAGTTAGCCAGTGTCATAAGGAAAAATGAGACACTAGTATTGCGGCCCTTTGGGAATGAGGGCAAAGGTAATTCTTGTTTCATATTATACATTTCAGAGTCAGGATATGCAAGAGTTCTATGCCATACCAATGCGGCATTTCGATCTATCCACCATACTGAATCCATTTTTTATCCATACTGTGCCATTTTTTCATGTTCTCCTGAAATGCTAGCGAAAAGATCATTTTTTCTGTAAATGATAGAAAAAAATATCGCCTCACCGATTATGGACATGCCATATCGTTCCGGTGTCCCTAAGTACCCGCCATACTAATTCAAGGATGTCGAATTTTTTGCTCGTGTTTGTATCATTATGACCCCCGTGGTCTATTTTGATGAATAGATGCAATGCACTACTGATAATGCAATACCATCTAATCCTTACCTCAATGAAAAAGTGATATGAAATTAATGGCTGCTTTGCAACGTTTTATGAAAAATTAAGACCAATATAGTTTATTCAAACAAATAAATACAGAAAATTCAGATAACATGTCTTGTATTATTATTCATTATCAATTTCGATCATCGATCGATTTCGTCTGATTATTATTATTCACTATCGCTGGATGTTTCACTATCATCCTCGCTGTCTTTATTCGATGATACGTTGAAAACAAATTCGTCCAAGTCACCCAATCTTCCGTGTCCTCGTCGGGGCTAAAAGTTTCGGCAAGTGTTAGAAATCAGTAATATTCGAATATATAATTATAGAAGAACTGGTAAACTATCAGCGCAGTGTATTTGTTATCATTTGGAACTGTAATTGACATTTGCAAGTATTTTGTATGCATATTTATAGAATGTAATTTCATATATCAACCTTCGGCTTTATCTGGCTGTTCATCGTCTGGTTCCATTTTCGCGTCATCGTTTACATTTTAGAACAGTATCTCGTTGATTGTTAATGGCAATACATCACCTTCGAACTAATGAAAAGTGTAAGAGCATTTGAACAATTTCCATCCATAATCATCAGCAGAATCGCTTCATGACGAGTACTGGTGTGCATCGCGCCAAATTTTGCTTACGTACAGAACTCTTATCAACTGTTGGAACAATTTGGCTCTAAATGGTGGAATGAGAGACGTCAAAACCTTGAACGACTTTTCCGAATGCCTGATTGACGTTATTGACACTGCAGGCTTTCAAAAATGAAGCCAATCGCACTTCATTCACGCAGTCAATCCGTTGATGTTCATACAATCTGAAAAAAATTACTATGTTCCGTACGTATGTATATTATATAGGACAATACGAACCTGCAAAAAAATGTCTCCAGCACTCAAAAGCTTTTCTCACGTTCATTGAAGATGTTGATAAAAGCGTCCTGGAACTCTTTACTCGGTCGAAGACTTGGAAAGGTTTTTTCTTCCCTCGGCGATACGATGCTGAAGTGTAATTACATCCTGATTGATCCGGTCAATGTTCTGGCAACATCCGCATTGATCGTTTCTTCTACGACCACATCAACGCCTTGTCTGAAAAAACTCTTTGTCCGTTTGATTCCCAAATAGCTGGTTGAGAGTTTTTTAGAAAAAATTCGGATGCGTGTCTTCAACCCTCGTTCAATTATCACACTATCAGAAGATCCAACGCGCATGGTTGACGTTATTGAATGGAAAGAAGACGTTATTCATCTTGGGAAAGTTGAATTTCATGAGTTCGAAGTCACCCGTAATACTTCTCCGGAACATCAGATAATGATCTATAACATTTAGGTACATTGCGTTATATTGCGGTGTTTTCCCATGCAGACCCGCGAGCGTTTCCTTTTTGAAGATCAGGTATTGTTCGATCGGGCTGTAACCCCCGATTGTCGATTGTATTGTCAAGAAGATCGTCTTCAAGTAAGCGGTTACAGATTTCTGCAGGAAAATACTGAACTTTTTCGTGTAAAATGAAAATCTGAGCGGATATTGGCAAAAAATCGTAAATTCGCATACAAACCATGAGATGATCAATCAAGTGATCATCGGCGAGACTTCGGGTGGATGCCATTTCATTGAACGTATTTTTTTACTGACTATGGGAAAAATTAGCTTGCTGGAGAAAAACATCCCGCATCCTGCTCATATACTTGGACTAGGGCAACGATTCACTGCTGCGAATCCTGACAGTCAAGTTACCTTGAGATTGATAACACCGGCCCACAAAAAAAAAGTGGTCCGTACTTTTGACCGGACCTACCTATCTTCATGTATTTTGACAAGCTGGATCCGAATCTGAAGTCAGTTTTACTCGTACACCCTCAAAATTTTGAGTACATTGCAAAAAGCCATTAAAATCGCCAAAAGTTAGCAGTTTTGGTAAGAAAAAATTTTATGGAACTATAGACCAAGCATGATTTTTATGTATTTTGGTCTGCTGAATACAAATCTGAAGTTTATTCGACCATGAGATATTCAAAATCCAAGTAAATTCCAAAAAAACCCTGAAAATTGCAAAAAATAGCAAAAAATTGGAGTTATTGTGATAAAATAAATTCTATAGTGCTAGATTGATAAATCAATCATGATTTGTATGTAGTTCGCCTGGCGTTTTCGCTACGTTTTGGGGAGAGCGGAGGTAGGTAGGCAGGCTTTGCGTCGGAAAGGATCTTAAAGCTAGCAGTCGCCATGAGATAGTCTTGCCTAGCAGAGATGGTTAGCCAATTTAGGCGCTGGTAGTAAGGCGTCAGTGAAGTATCTTTTTTTTAGCCGGAATATGAACCGAATAAGCAGATTTTGAAGCTGCTGCAGCTTAAGGTTAAGATAGCCAAGAAGATCAGAGAAGACGAGACAGCCATAGTCAAAATGCGGTAGAAGTAAGGCAGTGACCATTTGCTTTTTTAGGTGAAGCGAGAGAAAGTTGGCTCTTAGACGCAACCTCTTCAATTCCCCATGAATTCTCGTGAAGAATTCAATTTTCAGGTTTTTTAGGGAAATTTACTTAGATTTTAAATATCTTATGGTTGAATAAACTTCAGATTTGGATTCAGCGCGTCAAAATACATAAAGATAGGTAGGTCCGGTCAACAGTACACACCACCTTTTTTTGTGGGCCGGTGTAATTCGTTGAATTTTTATGTTTAGGTAAATCATAAATTTCTCAAAAGATAGAATATCTCAGATTGCGATAAATTTGAAGAAAAATTTAATGAAATTTATATAAAAATTATTCGTCATTAATTACATCGGGGTGTGTCAAATGGGCTCTTCTTGAGGGTTCGAATGAAATCCGGATCTTTTTTCAGAAGTGATTAGTGAGAATAATATTATATGTATTTCGATTCACTCTCTTACTCATCCCATACCACCATGCACACCGATAGTCCAGTGAATATCCTTGAAATTTACCCTTTGGAGCACATATTTTTCTTTACTTACCATCGGTTCGAAATGTTGCACTCATGGATTCCTGGGGTTGTTTCGAAAGGTTACAATTACCGATTTATCAGACTTGAGATTTGTGAAGATTATGAAATTAAGAAATTCACTTGAAAAATTCTTATGGCCACATATAGCTCGATTGATTGGAAATCAGGTGAAACGTTCTTTATGTTTTTTTACCGAAAGCGTTGAAACAACGATAACACGCCATGTCGAAACCAGTGCACTTATCAATTTCTTCCGGCAGTTTTTTGTCTTTGTCTTTCAAATTACGGGCATTATATATCATGACAGACACTTTGGACTTTTCAAACGCTTCTGGTTAAAACAAAAAAACTTTCTCATTGCTGGATCTACATATGAAACACACTGCATTTTCATCAACACTAGTTTCAGTCATAGTTACAGCGCTCACTTTTCATACAATATAAAATAACTGGTATGTTCGTTTACCACCTTTTTCCTCTTCTTCTTGAACCCTTAATGGTTATATCCTCTCATATCGTCTAGGCGAGGCGAGTACCAAATGCTATGCTTCTGATAAAACTTGATTGAAGTGTGTATGCAGGGTGATTTGAAATTCCCCTCACAAACTTATAGGGGTCGTTAGGGGTGGTAATTGAAGCATTTTAGACGCAGAAACTTGGGGTCGCTAGGGTCATCCAACGGTGCTAGGCGTCGTCATAGATCCTTCCGTCGTTCGAAGTTTTTTTGAAGAACATTGTTTTTTAGGAAAATTCTCGAACAGCATATTCTCGTCCTTTTATAAATGTCCGTAATTTGAAAGGTTTCAGGAACTGCAGAAAGAACGACACCGGACGATTGCAATAACTCAACAAAATTTCGTGCCAACAGGTATAAACTTTACTGATGATTGTAGTGGATCACAGTCGCAATCAAATATCACTGACACGATATCACCTACATCCATTTTTGAGTTCTTCTTTCAACGAGGATCTCGTCCGGACAGTAGTGGGAAACAAATAAATATAGAAGAGCAAAAGGACAGAGATCTTCTAATCAAATTACGTGTAATCATGTATATTTATTCATTGCCATTAGTATATATATATGGGCATTCTTCAGCTTCCCAAAATATCAATGCATTGGAGTACTGATCCACTTTATAACTTGCCATTATTCAGACAAGCTGTGACCAGAAAAAAATTCTTGGAGGTCCAGAAGTATTCACATCTTACCGATAGAGATACTGAAGATAATACTGATAAGGCTTGTAAAATACAAACGGTCATTGAGATGCTAATTCAGCAGTTTCGAGAAACATATCGTCCAGGACGACACGTTGTGGTTAACGAAAGTTAGACGTTGTGGAAAGGTAGATGGTCGTTAAAACAGTTTATTCCATAAAAGCGAGCAAGATCGGACTAAAGAGTTTCGTTCTATGAGATTCTGAAATCAGTTGTATCTACAACATGACACTCTATACTATAAGAATAGTGAAAAACGGAATCAGGAATCGATTGGAGTATCCGGTTCAGTAGTAATGGATTCATCAAAAAATATATTACCTCAAGAAAGAACTGTTGATTTTAAGTGCAATGAAATAATGTGGATACCAGTATTTACTTATTTGTATTGATATCTATTTGTAATTGAAACTAGACACGCTTGGTACAACAAAGAATTTTGATACGCGTTACTGCTCCGACGATTAGGCAAAGACTCTCGGTCCGCTTGTTATTTTCGTCGTCTTAGAAACAAGGATAGATGAACGATGTGAACATACACACATCGAAGCTTCGCTCACTTGCTCCGTAAACACCTACTCTATATACAGGTGCACAACCGAGAGGTGCGCGTACACTCTCTGAAATAGCGGTTTGTATTTACCAAAGCAGACAAGAGAAATTTACTTATATTTCAACAAGAACTATGTTTTTGGACAACTCGTACTCATTTCCTGCTTTATATGAAAAGTTGCACAAAAACGGTACAAACGTGTGTCACACTGTTCGACTGTAAAGAAGACTAATGCCATGTGACGAACAAGTCAGGAATTCGAAAAAAAAATAAAAAAAGGGATGTGTTAGTACGGTACAATAAGAGAATGGCTATGTGTACGTGGAAAGAAGAGAGATTAGTATCAACTCTGACCACTGTACAGAGTCCCCATTTTGAGAAATCAACAAAAATTGATAAGACAGGAAACCGCATAAAAAAACCAATACCGTTATGGATTATAATCAGTACATGGATGACTAGTACCGAGACGCGAGATATCTCGTCAAAAGCGTTAACCGGCCAGTATCTGGTCGCGAGATATCTTGTCAAAAGCGTTCATCAGCCGGTATCGGGTCACCAGATATCTTGTCCGGGGTAGCGAAAGGACTGGTATGTATAGATTTGAAATCCTAGTCTTTCATAGATCACTTCAACTCTCACTGACGGAACATTTACAGCAAGCCATCCTTCTTATACACATTTGTTCCTACCCTAATATTTCAAATCTATATATTCTGAAATAGATGCAAGATCGGTATGAGCTTCAAAATCTTGAAAAAAGGTATCCCTGGGTATTAGAATGTGTCGGCTAATGAGGCTCAAGTAATAAAAATAATATTTTAAATAACCGCTTCGGCGCAAGGCCACACTAATAGAACCATAGTGCGTGGAGATGTCGCGGTGAGCTCGTAACGGCTGGAGTGGGTCCAGGGAGAGTGTGGACAATGTTAACCCTCCGGCTAATTGGTTGCGTCATCTCCTGAATATTATGGCGTTATCTCCGTTTATAGTATATATATACAGGGTGTTCCAAAAGTATGAAAATTCCCAAATAACTTTAAAGGAATTCATTTTTTTAGAAAATGATGGCCCAATAGTTTGAGGATTTTTCCCTGGCTATTCAACGCTGACTTTGAATTTGTCCTTACCTATGACCTTCAAGGTGAAATCAAGGTCAACTTGATCTTTCTGACGAATAATCTCCATTTTTCATTGAATTTTTGTATTATCCAGACAATCGTACGTATGTTTTGTATGAACCATTTTTTTTAGAACGCTTTATTGTCTCGCTAGAGGACGTCAAGTGTTAGCTTCCCTGGGTGCAATATCTTCAAAGTCATGCTAGGTATCGAAGAAATATTTCGCACGAAAATTGTGAGTCTTCGAGTGGGTCAAATTATAGTGACTATGCGAGGTTGGCCATCGTGTTTTGGAGGAAACAATCGAGTGTCAGTGTGCTCTAGCAAGAGTTAAAATTTTGGGAGCAGTGAAGGGAAGTGAAGGGCGGAGAAGACGTGAAAGGAGTGAGGAGAAGCAAAGCACGCGTCTCGGATGAAGTGCGGTGTTTTGGGAAAGCGGGAAACGGTGAGAAAGTGCAGTTGAAGTGCAGTAGAGTGAGTGACAACACGGCAGGTCACGGGGTGTGGAAACAGCTGGTTCACCTTAGAGTGTAGTGCCGAGGGGGATCCGCATGAAACGCGAAGCCAGTACGTAAGAAGCCGAGCGTACAAAGAGCAGTACAGAACGATGGCGCAGTGACGTCACAGAAACGGCGCCACAGGCTGTAGGTAAAAACAGAGAAGAAGGGCATCGAGCTAGGCAAGGACGAAGGCAGGTGCGTATGGAGAAGAAAACAGAAGAGGAAAAAGAGGAGTGGGAACGGGACAAGGAAAAAGAAAAACGGGAAGAGCTGTGGGGAACCCCGATAAGAAACTAGCGGCAAAGAGAAATGGAAGACCAACGAAAGCTGAAAAGTTGGGAAGGGAAAGATCCGCATCGGACGGATCAGTCCCGGCGAGCTGGAAAAGGAAATGGAAGGAAGGAGGAGAGGACAAGGGAAAGAAAGAGGAAAAGGAAGAGGAGGCAGATAGAACATTTAAGAGGAGTAGCAAGACGCCAATAACACCAACAAAAAAGGCAGCATGGCAGGAACGGAAAAAGACAAGGAAGTGAAGACAAAAGGAATAGAGGAATGAGAACCAGAATGGATGAAAGAGGCGTTGAAAGAGCTAATGAAAGTAATAAAGGATATGGCGGATGAGATAAGAAAGATGAGACAGGAAGTGGAACAAGGAAGAAAAGAGGGAAAAGAGGAGGCTGAAA
This sequence comes from Arge pagana, assembly GCA_963969455.1. Classification (NCBI taxonomy): domain Eukaryota; kingdom Metazoa; phylum Arthropoda; class Insecta; order Hymenoptera; family Argidae; genus Arge; species Arge pagana. The sequence continues at coordinate 17,232,844 of OZ018309.1, read as the reverse complement.
ATATAAGACAGGAAATAGAGGAGGTAAGAAGGCAGGGGAGAGAAGAGAGGCGAAAGATAGAAGAAAGGCTAGAAAAAGTTGAAAATGAAAGGAAGGCATGGGAAGCAGAAAACGAAAAAAGAAAAGAGATAGAAGGTAAGGAAAGGCAGAAGAAACAGGATGAGGCGCGAGATAAAGCAGATAAAGAGAAACAAGAAGAAAAAAAAAGATAAAAGAAATAGAAGCAGAACGAGAGAGAAAAGAGAAACAAGAGAGGAGAAAAAACATAATCATAAGGGGACTTACACTGGAGGAAGGTAGGGAAAAAAAGAGGCGGTAAAACAGTTACTGGAAGGAGTTGCTCAGAAAAGTGTGAAGTCGACAGAACTAGCCGAAACAGGATGAGTAAAGAGCGCTATTCTAGTCAAAATGAAAAACTGGGAGGATGAAAGGCTGATAATGAGCGAAAAAAGGATGCGGAAAGGATCGAGAACATTAATTAAAGAGGACCTCACGAAGAAGGAAAGGAAGATACAAGAGAAAATCTGGAATAGGGCGAACGAAGAGAAAGGAAAAGAGAACGGAGCAAAAGTAGGGTACAAGAAACCGCTAATAGAGGACTCGTTATGGGAATGGAAGGTAGAATATGGAGAACTGGGAGAGAAGGAAATAGCAGCAAAAGGTCGAGTAGAACGGGGCAGGAAAGAGGAGAAAGAGGAACAGGAGGAAGACACGGAAGATAGGAACAGGAAGAAGAAAGGCAAGGAGAGAGGAACGGAGGCAAAGGATGAAACCTGATGTTCTGGAACTAGCGGGACTAGCTAGAAAAGATGAGGACTTCTGGAAAGGGCTAAAAGAATGGGATGTGATGGTACTAAGCGAAACATGGGTAAAGGAGAAAGGCTGGAAAAAGATAGGAAGCAAACGACCAAAAAGGTACGTATGGAAAGTGCAGCATGCAAGGAAGGAACATAGAAGAGGGGAAGCAATAGGTAGAATGGCGGTGGGAATGAAAAAAAAAATAGCAGAAGCAGAGGGAGAGGTGGAGGAAAAATAAGCAGGATGGATAACCGGAAAGGTGCAGGTAGAAAAGGAGAAATGGACGGTGATAGGACTGTACGCAAAAAGTGATGTGTCGGCAGAAATGGTAAAGGTAGAATAGTATCCCCATAAAAAGCACCTCTGGTGCAAAAACCTTTCCCCTAGTTATATAAATGTGATAGTCACCTACAAACAATACATTCTCATGCTAAGAAAACATCATACACTTATTATTTCATACAAAAAATCCTTCCTCGTTAAAAAAAAAGATTCGAAATCAGATGCTATTGCCTAGTACCGATATCACGTTGTCTTTTTTCGAATTGACAATTGGGCTTTTTATAACACGGTATTGACAGCCTTCCTGTCCTGCCACGTAGTACCATAAATATAACGATAGAGGACTGACGCCTCCATTGGTTTGCCCAAATAACATTTTTAAAAAATAATTGAAAAAAAAAATTTGGTGGTAGTGGTACTAGGCGGGCTTTTTCTAGATAAGTACAATGTTACGGCGGTCGAACCATGTCAATAATCCTAATATAGTGATACGAAATATTGGCCCGCCTAGTACAACTACCACTAATTTTTTTTATTTTTTCAAAACTATTTTACCCCCACATTGGGGTGATTAATTTCCCCAGTTTTGATAGTAATGAAACGTTATTTTTACATTTTCTTGAAACTTCTAGTTTTTTAGAATTTTTTCTAATACATCTCGCAAACAGCTATTTTAACATACATCTTTCTCTTGGATATCAAAAAACTATGGGAATCACGTAGATCAAACTTCATTATCGCATGCGAGGAACATTTAATACTTAGAAGAAGATTGGCTAATTAGTTACCTCACTGTGGGACTTATGTCCCAAAAAAATAATTGTGAGTGTAGGGTCAATGATAATGATAATCATAGAAAGAGACATTCTTAAAACGATAAACAGCGAGAGATTCATGCGAGCCAACAGCAGCGCAAAGAAATGTATTTATGTTGGTATTTTGGTTGGTTTTAAATCATTAGAGAAGCTTGCATCTTATTGGAAACTATTGTCTCGAAGGACCGCACAAATGAAGCTGCAAAAAAACATGCATCTCGAGACAGACACGAACGTCCGGGATTTTAATTAAATGAATAATGAACCCTTTCAGTATAATCAAAGTGGTAGCCCCACGACCACTGATTCTGTTGCATTCTGTTCAACCAAAAGGAATGAGGAACCTTGTATACGCGCAAGTCGTCATTCTGGCTCAGATCTTGTCGAATTTAAACAATTCTTCAATCCAACGTCATCAATATTTTTCAGATTGTAGTTGAGTGAAGGCGAGGGGGAGGGATAGATGGTTAGACTCACATTCTCTTAAGAACCGGAGAAACAATTGAATCCTCATTCACCAAGCCTGCATTTACTCTCCCAAAAAACATTCAACAATTAGAGTGTTGATGATCTTGATCCTCGTTTCTTTTAACGATAGAATCGAAAGACGGAACCAGTGATAACGAAACCCAGTGACCTTAGGCCATCAGAGAAATCGACATTAGCATGACTAATGACAACTCTTGGTCAAATCCTGTGAAATATTGTTAGATATTGTGAAATCATGAATTTCTATGTGGTACCGTCATTACTTTCATTTCAACTTACCGATTTCTGATTGTGCGGTTCAACTGTCGAGAGTTTGTAGTTGAAACATAAATACTACTAGGGTACACCAAAATATACAATGTGGTTGGAAAACATGCCCAACAGAAGTAAGATGAATTTTTTTGTTCTCATTTGTTGAAAAACTAGGCGTCTAAGAGAACTGCAGAAAGGTATGTGGACAGAACATTGAGGACGTTCTGTCGTCGCAGATCAGTGCACGTTGGCCGGAAGGTCCAAGTATAATGTCGTTCGAAACGTTCTCTTTCGAGTTACCCAGGCTTTCCTGTTCGAATGATAGGTTTTTTATTTTTTATTCAATTAGAAAAGTCGAAGAACAACTATTCAGTGTCTTTTCTTTGGTAATATGAATAGACTGTGAATATAGAATATGCTGCGAAGGGGCACCCTGGCGGATCCGTATACACCGTGTAAACTCGTATATATTCAGTGTAAAATAAGTATCAGTGTAAACTAAGATTGAGTTGTGGGTAAATTTAGTGTATATAAGAAATACACTAAAGACACTCAGAATTTACACTCAATTCACACAGTGTATATGTGCCTCATATACACTAAGCTTACACCCAGTCTCACCGTGAATTTTTCTTCCAAGTTCAAAGATTTTTTTTTTGTCTCAGGAAAATTTTGGTTTCTCCGTACAAGATCATACCTATTAACTCAGAATAGCCTGAAAAGGATATATGACAGATCACGCGAATGCTTTTTTGGAAAAAAAAAAACTTCGAAAATTTTCCAAGTTCACTCGAATTTCCAAGTCCGCTGAACAAGAACATTTTTAGTTTCCGTCTGAGGCAAACTTTTTTACGTCATTAAAATTTAGTACCTATCGACTCGAAATGAGCTGAAACGAATATATAACTGGACGTTAAAATGTGTTTTCCAGAGTATGGAAAATCTTAGTTTACGCCGTCGAAAAAAGGTAAAGTTCCCCTCTGAGAATTTTTTTTTCGTCTATCGAAGATTGTACCTGTTGACTCAGAATAGAATGAAAAAATAATGAAATTGTAGATATCAGCATGATCTACAAGTTTGATAACAGACATTTTTCCGATATGTATGACGTGAAAGAAGAAAACAGCAAAAAACCAGTTTCAATCTCTTAATTTGTCACTTTCTCGTTCGATATCTCAACAACAATCAACGGTAGGTAAAAAATGTATATAACTTAAATTGTAGAGCACAGAAAAAACAACTAGAAAGTATTCTATCAAAATTTCCGTATCACGGCGAAGAGTCGAGCTATTGCTAAAAAACAAAATTTTTGATTTTTTCAACATGGCGGAAAATGCTCGTATGAAATCTTGGTCGAAACTTCAAGTTAAGCTTCTCTAAGCCCTCTCTAGACAATATCAAAAAATTAGCTTTCTCGATTCATTTGCATTTCTCAGCCGTTATTTTGGATAGAATGACTGGACTATTCGTTATTCTACTCCCCAGCGCGTGAACCCAGCACGTTGCAGGCGTGGCGTTAGTTCCGCACGCGCCGCTACCGAAATCGCATGTCGGATACCGCGCTAGCCTTTGATGAACAAACAAAGTGCATGTTGTTTAGTTGAATACTGAACCGATTTGTACAGTTATATCGTACCAGCAACAATGGAAGCAACGGAATTAGCAGTAAGTTTGAAAAATATATTGCTTGTCAAATTGTTTTCGTAATTCTAAACAGTTCTGTTTGTCTGAATTTTACGTCTCATAATAAATATTTCAATTAGATACTATATCAATTGTAATTGTAATATTTCCAAAAAGTTTTTTTTTTAATTGTGCATAGCTTATGAAAATAAAAAAATTTACCTTAATTTCGAAATTGGATGGTTATGATGACGTTTCAATTGTACCATCCAGCTATATTTATTTTATGAGAAATGGAGAAAAAAAATATTATTGCATAACTGGAAACCAACCGCCACTATTGAAGAAAGTTTTTTTTATGAGAAATGAAAACCGACATTTTGTGCCTATCAAAATTACAACGTTTGGTGGTGAGAAAGATCATAGACAATTTATATTACTTTTGACACTAACAAATTCGGTTATTATAATTTCATGGCATATTTCCAGATACAAAGGATGAGCTAGTGAAAGCTCAAACTAATAAAAGAATTAAAATCAAAAAAAGGTTGACTTTCAGCCCGACAGAAGTCGAAAGGAAGAAAGCGAAAATTCAAAAAGCTCTACACCAGGAAAAATCGGTAGCAGAATCTGTATAGGTATTTATCACGAATTTTCAAACTTCTCTATAAAATGTTAACTTCCTCTAGTAGAGTTTGTTTTTTTTATCAGCATAAGCTGCACTGTATGCTTCATATACTTAGTTTACGGTAAAGAATACCTAAATCCATCTTCCTACTCATCCGAAACTTGTTTGATAAATTGAAAGACACAAAATAATATCACTGAGAAATCACGTCCATAAATTGACGAAAGTGAATTGTCAAATGAATGATAGAAACATCGAAATCACGGCGGCGGCGCGTGCAGCGGCATTTGTCAAAGGCTTCACAGGCAGCCGCGCGGCGACGCGTGACACTGTTGCACAGAGAGCGTGAACTCGCCAACTAGTCCAGTCAACAGGGAATTCGGCACTCTTGTGCTGGGTGCACTATTTTAATTAGTCGTTTTTTTTTTTACATCTGCTGTAGTATCACTTACTGTGTATAAAATCACAAAATTCTAGCAAATTGTTCCCCGGCGTCACGCGCCATCTTGAAAAAACATTATCAGCCGATATCTCGGCAACTACAACAGATGAAAAAAGAAAATCGACCAATTAAAATAATGTAAGGTTAAATTCCTTGTAAACCGGCCTAAACAAAACAATTCAAACCTGATAAGCCTAAAGATATAATTGGAAATATTGTTAAGTTTTTCGTTTACATTCAATGTTTCGCGTTTTAATACTTCGGATTTTTACATGACGTCACGAAGCTTATGAGTCCTCTCACCCCTTGTTACACAAAATCACACTTCGTTGACGGCGTCCCGTTCCCTCCAACGTGCGACGTGAAAAAGCATCAAATAATTGATTTTTACGATACTATCTTATGGAACATAGCAAATTCAAAGCAGATCCCAGTCTCTAGATTTGTTCAATTTATGAAAAATTGTTTTCCTCACGATAGTCAGACCAAATCTCTAGAACGTTAAAACGTTTTCATTTGATGAAATTTCGAACACTGAAAATTAGAGGAAGCAATGAAATTGTTGCAATCATCAAATTTTTGTCACAAAATTTTATAAGATTGTTCTATTTTTCACTTTAGGGTATAAAATATATTTAAAACACATTTATAATAGTAGCATACTGCTCCACTTATGAAAGCGACGGTTTCCTTCGACATTAAACAGAGCCACGAGACCGGGGCATTTTCCAACGTCTCATCTCGAGTGGTGTTCATACGATCCGATACACGACTCGCTAAGGGATCGCCGTTTCGACCATCGAGGCGAGGACACTTCTGGAGAGACTTCCAAACGGAGAACATCGGCTTTTTCTCATATACGCGCTTTTAGACAGCATCGTACGCGACGCTACGCGAATTTGTACCGTCGACACATCATGCAATAAATTCCACTACTTCCTTAATCGGCGTTCCTTACACTTATTACTCAAATTAAATTTTTACGCAGATAAATATCACCCATTCTGCTAAAACCGTAGTACAACAGAGCGATTCGAAGTATGAAGAGGAATTGCATGTAAGTGCTTTTTTTGTGTTTTTCATACTAACTTTATTTTGTTTAAGCGGAACTGTGTAATGAGACGAATATCATTGGTGTAAAGAGACGTGATTTTCGTTTGTTCATATCATAAAGATGCATAACTTCGGATTCAACTGAATTTAGTAAGAACTGAAACAAATCTGATTCTCATTCCATTGTTTTTGTTATGCAATTCAATGAAGATAATATATTTTTATCAATAATATTACTATGTATTAGTTAGTTATAACATCAAATGATAATGTATTATGAAAGTTATATATTTGGCAATCGTGAAGTTGAAAATCAATGTGGATTTTTGAAATAACTTAAAATATATAAATATCAGGCTTATAACTTTGCTCCTGGCGTTGTTTTTTTTTTTTTAATTTGAGGCGTTATTGTGAAAAAATGGTCACATAGTTATGATTCAAAGTATTGTCCATCGCTGGTCACTACTTTGTCCCATCTTTCGGGGAGCATATGAATAACGCGCCGAATTTTTTTTTATCTTCTGACGAGATCCATGAATCCATCCATTTTTCAACTTTTTCGTAAGAATGGACGTGATGGTCAGCCAGGCCGTGTGCCATCGATCGAAATAAATAGTGGTCAGACGGAGCAACATCTGGAGAATACAGCGGGTGAGGTAGAATTTCCCATTTCAAACGAGGTATGTCTTGACCACTTTCGCAACGTGAGGTCCAGCATTATCGTGCTGTAAAATTACTTTGTCGTGTCTCTCGTATTGCGGCCGTTTATCTTTCAATGCTCGGCTCAAGTGCATTAATTGCGTTTATTCGTATGCTACCCGAAAGATAGGGCAAAGTAGTGGCCAGCGATGGATAATACTTTGAATCATAACTATGTAACCATTTTTTCACAATAACGCCTCAAATTCTCAACAAAAAAAACGGCGGGCGCAAAGTTGTAAGCCTAATATATTTAGCATTCATGTCAACAAAATAAAGAATAATTACGATTAGATCAATGTTGAGGAAATTTTCTGATCAACGATATTAGTTCTGTCTTGTTAATTGATATGTTTAAAACGAAACCTAATTGAAATTTCATCAAGCAAAAAATTGTTGTTTCAAATTGTACTTATACATAAATATATGCTATTTAAGGTCATCTCACTTTTTCAAACTGTTACGGACGGACTTCGACCACCGTCCAACGGTCCAGTTACTACCAACGGATTCCGCCGACCTGGAATCCGAATCATGGGAAAGACCGTTGGAACAGATCCCACACCTTTCCGCGGAATCAGCAGATTCCACCGAGCCGCAGAACTCTCGGAGAGCGCTCTGCGGCGAGTGAACAAGACCCTTTTCCTGAATTAGGAATCATTGCGCGAACCGTCGTGGGCCGCACGAAGGGTCCGCAAAGGCAGTCATCGCCGAACGATCATCCAAGACAGTCCTCTCGCTGATCTTGCTAATTGTTAACCGCCCAAGTTTTCATATCGCACGAATATCACAAGTCCTCATATTAGAGTCGCTTCATCAACATATTGTAAGGTCGTGGGGTAGGGCAAGCTCATGAATAAACCCAATTGATACTACTTTCTCCCAATTACTCGTCTCGAACTACAACCGAACCCGTCACTTCCTTAAAACAACTCAGAGAGTTGTACGCGCAGCTCCCCCGAACTCTGAATAATCGACGTTCTAACCGCTCGGAACGACCGTTACTACGCGAAAACAACATCCAACGATCGCGTTCGTAACAATTTGGTGCTAAGTGTGGGGTGTGTGCGAAAGGTGAAATTTTTATATTTTGGTGACAAAGTAAGTGGGTTAATTGATTAACCCACAAGTGTCACAACGGGAAGTGACCATAAGGATTTAACGAACCCAGAGACGGGGAACGACCAGGATACCAAAGAAACCGAAAAGAGGACGAAAGAGAATGATAATCGCCCTCTGCCTCTTCCGAGTATGGAACCTTTTTGGGTAAGTCCCGCTTTACATTATTACGAACTTAACTTGATTGTGTGATCAGTGCGCCTAAATCAGACGTCGGTGGATCCAAGATCGAATGTCCGAAACTTCATCGACGGGAGAAAATCATTCACCCTTCGATCCGTGGGCGCGTCGCGAAAGCAAACCGCATTTAAACAGCGATTCCGACGAGGGCACGTTGACGTCGGTCGGAGAAATGGAACAAGTAAATAACATAACGAATCCGCCGCAAGCACAGGGTGATACATCGGCGATGGCTCACCGGGGAAACGCGCACGGACACCTTCGCGACGCGTTAGATATGATACCGAACTTCAATGGGTCCCCGGACCACCTAATCCCATTTATTCAGTGGTGTAAAAACGCGGTCGCGTCGGTCCCTCCAGAGATGGAAAAATTAGTAGTCCAATCCCTAAGCAGGAAGTTTAAGGGAACCGCGGCAGATTTCGCCATCGCAGTAATGAGTATGGAGAAGCTAGACGAAGTAGTAGCTAGGCTAAATGCGGTGTTCAACGGGAAACGAGGGGATTCGTACTGGATGGAAGAGTTATACTTGTTGAGAATATAGTAAATTTATGCCTCTCTGTGTACAAACTTTGTTCACTGGTCGCACGGCGGATCCGCACGATAAGGTGATGGCAGTCGACGCGCGAGCGTGAGCGAACGGTCAGTTGCTATTAGCCTGCCGTACTGAGAGTATGTACCTGTGTGTACCGTATATAATGGCCGCCCGTTATTCCTACTATTAGTAGCACCATGTGGGTGCATGTAATCTATTTACATCTATTCAATCACTAATTAAATAGTGGAAATATAAGTAAAATATTCTCCTTCATAATTTTCCTCAACCACTAACCACATTATTTAACAATACTGAGCCCATCCAACCCCTAACGAAACATCCGCGACTTACGGAGCCCGAATAGCGACGATTTACGAGAATCTCCGTATCGAGGTGCGAACACGAACAGACACCTCCGAAGGTGCGCGAACAGCGAAGATAGAACAAGCCGAAGAAATAGCCCTTAGAGCGTTTCGTAGAGGATTAGAAACAGACGTCGACACACGACTAGTAGCAGGGAACCCCGTAACTTTATCGGAGGCCAGGTTTCTTGTCGACAAGATCGAACGCGACCTCCAGTGGATACGCGACGCCTCGATAGGAAAAAGCGACAACGCTAGCGGCGCGCAAACACCGCTCTGGCGCGATACGAGTAAGCGGTGTAATTTCTGTAGAAATAAGGGTCATATCCAAGCCGAATGCAATACATTGGTCAGGGAAATTAGACAAAGTACCGCCCAAGGCCGCGGTAACTACAGAGGATCACGCCCTCGCGACAACCAGGTCCGACACAACGGACCCCCGGAAAACCACTGGAATCATGGGTCGGAATCGTGGAACGAGCGCTCAAACGATCCACGCAACGAACGACAGATACGAAACGGGTCTTGGCAAGACCGCGCAAACAATTCGCGAACGGACCATCAGGGTGGCTGGCACGGGCGATACCAACCACGGGGATACAACTCGGGAGCTCCGGGACGAAACGCATACGAACCGAACGCGCAGGGACAAGCCGGAAATCATAGTAAAAGTTTTCAGCGCGATTTAAACGGGGAGAGGGCTCGGCCCGACACGTCAGGACCGAGCCCGGGCGTACAACCAAGCGCGAACATGCGACCGTGCGGCCTCAACGAGTAAACGGAATCCTAGAGATTCAAGGAAATCGGCTCGTCGCCGCCCCCGCGATCGAACTATACAGCGACGACCTCCGGAATGGACGAGCAGATTTCTTGGTAGATACTGGTGCCGAGATCTGCCTGATCAAGAGAGGAAGCGTAGCGAACGATGTACCAGTATACGCAAACGATACATGGGAATTAGTAGGAATTACGGACGGAAAATCAACGACTCACGGACGAGTCGACATTATGCTGGACGGTCGACGGTGCGAATTCCACGTCGTCGACGACAATTTTCCGATTTCACAGAGCGCCATACTAGGTTCGACATTCCATTCCAAATTTAAAGCTACAATCTCCTATAGCCAACGAACATATAGCGTAGGAAAAGACACATACCCGTTTCGAAAAGGGGAAGGGCTCACCATTCCAGCGCGAAGCAAGCACAGGGTATACGTGAGGGTCGCCAACCCAGAAATAGGAGTAGGAATGTTACCCTCGATCAACGCCGGGCCCGACATCTACATGGGGACTTGCATCGTGAACGTAGATAACGCAGTCGCGCACCTATACGCAATAAACACATCAGAGGAGGCGATCACGATAGAAGTACCGGTGTTCGAACTAACCGAATGCGAACAAACTCGAGCGGCGACCGAGGAACACGTGACCATCGGCCTCGGTAAAGTGAACAGCGAAGGAAAAATAGCGACGGTAAACGCAACGAAGAGAAGAGACCGGACCGACGAAGTCTTCGAAATTCTTCCGCGAGAGGGGTTGAACGCAGAAGAAAACAACCACGTGAGAAAATTAATCCACGAATATGGTCACCTGTTCTCCCTACCCGGTGACCCGCTGCCAGCGACGACCGTGCTGTCCCATCACATCCCCACCACCGACGATCTCCCAGTAAGAACGAGACAATTCCGACAGCCACCGCTACTTCGAGAGGAAATTAACCGACACGTAGCAGAAGGATTAAAGGCAGGGATAATTAAACCTTCCGCCTCCCCGTACAACTCACCCGCATGGGTTATTGGAATATGGGATCGGTGAAATTCAATTAAAGCGAAAGATACTTTTCTATCTATCTTTATTTCTGCGGAATGACACGCAGCGTTAGCGGATGACCGATTGCAACTGAACAGAACAGAAAAGTATGTGCCGTAGTAGGTCTGGGATCTTTTACGACCCTCTCCCCCTTAGCATATACAGAGGTTACCCTTTGTTATAATCCACGGACCTCTGTACACAGGAATCGGAAAAACCCAGGGAATACATTGGAATGCAATTTTTGTATTTGAAACAGGCGCATGTTGACCATGGGTATTTCCTGTGAATACTCCAACACGCTCCCTCAAAAATTAATCATTCCATGTAAACAATATATAATTTGGTTCGGGCACAAAAACTACAAAGATTTAGTCATCCACGATAGCGGCCATTCCTTGCACTGTTGGGGTGAATATACACTGGTCCAGTATTTACTGCAAGGATTAGGGAAAACCCAACAAAAACCTAATCAGACCATCCTCAAAGAAAAACGTACAATATTATGTATTGTTTCGGCGCTATTACATAAAATCATTTCTTCAGGTTGTCATTGTCCAGACCCAATCCAGCTCTGAGTTCGAGAAATTTGGCTGTAGGTAGGGGCTTGGTCAATATGTCAGCCAATTGATTACCTGTTGGAACATATACAAGTTTGATTACATTGTTTTCAACCTGTTCTCTTGAGAAATGATATTTTATATCAATGTGCTTAGATCTCTTGTGGCTTGTTGGATTGTTAGCAATACTTATGCATCCATTATTATCTTCATGGATTGTAATAGGTCTATCAATGTTTATGTGTATAGTACTTGCTAATGATTTCAACCAAAGGGCTTCTTTTACAGCTTCATAAAGAGCCATGTATTCAGCATGGGTTGAGGACCCAGCCGTTGATGCTTGTCTTTTTGTATTCCAACATATCGTACATCGTTCAAATAATTTAAACAAATAACCAGTTGTACTTTTTCTATCAGTTCCTGCATCACCACCCCAATCCGAATCAACATAGCCACACAAGATATCATTGTAAGCACCACGTGTATAAACCAATTTTTGATCTATCGAGCCTTTTAAATACCTAAGAACTCTTTTCAAACATTGCCAGAGTTCATGGTTATTTTTATTAGAGTATCTACTCAAAACACTTACAGTTGTACTCAAATCAGGTCTTGTACATATCATTATGTACATCAAACAGCCAATCAAATTTCTACAAGGGGCACCACAGTTTTCATCTGAATTTAAAGATTCATAGTTCAATTTACTTGTTAACGGAGTGCTAACAGAATTGCAATCTGCCATATTGAACTTGTTTAAAACTGTTTTGATGTATGTACTTTGATCTAAGGTTATCTGAGTTTTATTTCTCTGAATTCTAATTCCCAAAAACAATTTTATATCTTTTAAGTCTGTCATCGAGAATTTGTTTTTCAGATAATTTTTGCAATTGTCCATTGCAAGTATATCAGCCGTAGCTATTACTAAGTCATCAACGTATAGTACAACATAGATATTCTTCAGTATATCTCCTCGATCTAATATATAAATGCATCGATCGACCAATGAATTCTGAAATCCTATCCCTGTTAAAGCTTTTTCAAAAGTTTCAAACCAGCATCTCGCTGCTTGTTTTAAGCCATAAATAGCTTTATTCAGTTTGCAAACCTGACTTGAATTACATTTAATACCTTCAGGAACTTTCATATAAATTTCCTCTTTCAATATTCCATTTAGGAAAGCAGTTTTGACATCCATATGATGTACTAATAATTTATGCTGGTTAGCAAATGCAATTATAAATCTGAAACTTGCAATTCTTGCTACAGGAGCAAAAGTTTCATTATAGTCAACTAAATACTTTTGGCTAAAACCGCGAGCAACAAGGCGAGCCTTGTATTTTGCAGGATTTCCAAATTCATCGTTCTTTACTGAAAAAACCCACTTGCAGTCAACTATATTTTTGTTTTCAGGCTTTGTCACCAAAGTCCAAGTTTCATTAATTAAAAGTGAATTTATTTCATCACGCATAGCCTGTTCCCATTTTGCTCTATCATGCCTGTGTTTAATCTCATAAACTGAATTTGGACTTTGACACACAATAGATTGCGCACACAATAGTAGATTATCGTCATTCAATTCCAATTCTTCATAAGAAATATGAGGTCTTTGCTTTAGTCTATCACTCCTCCTAGGCTCATTCTCTACTTGAACTTTATTTCTCTTTTGGCGAACATTATTATCATCCGAAATTGATTTACTGTGTGCATCTAACCCAATGACAGATTTCTCATTTTTCTCAGGCATATTATCTAGTTTTGTTATTTCACTAGATTTCTCTATAGAGCCAGTGGCAGATACCTCTGACTCATAGTCATCAGATTCATCTGTCATTGGCATATCTGATTTATCACTATCAGATTTATGAGACTTTGGCATATCTGATTTAACACTATCAGATTTATGAGACTTTGGCATATCTGATTTAACACTATCAGATTTATGAGACTTTACTGATTTTAATTCAAAATCCATTATATCAGATTTATCATTATTGGAATCTCCATCATCAGTTTTGTTAAGTCTCATTGCCGGCCTTGATACCAAATAATTTGTTTCGTCAACAATAACATCTCTGACTACTATAAACTTTTCATGTTCCACATCCCACACTTTATAGCCATTAGGTTCATAACCAACCATTATTCCTTTAAAAGATTTATCATCAAACTTTCTTTTTCTAACTTTATCATGGATATAAACCGTACTACCAAAAACTTTCAAATATTTTAGCTGAGGCTTTTTGCCATGCCAGAGCTCATATGGTGTTTTATTTTGCCACAAAGCTTTTGTCGGGGTTCTATTAATTAAATAGGTAGCAGTTAAAACTGCTTCACCCCAGAACACTTTGTTTAGCCTAGCACCGCTTACCATTGCGCGGGCTTTTTCCGTAACGGTTCTAACCATCCGTTCGGATACACCATTTAATTGTGGGGTTCGTGGAACAGTTAAATGAAAACTTATGCCTTTCTGCACACAAAAATCTTTCATTTCGTTAGACAAATATTCTCCTCCATTGTCACAATAAAAGTTCGCAACTTTTAAATTAAAGTGAGCCTCACTTTTGAAAATATAATCTTTAAATGCCGAGAATACATCAGATTTGCAACTAATTAAATATGTAACACAATAATGAGCAAATCCATCAATAAACATTACAAAATAATTTTTGTTATCAATCGTAGGAGGGGTGATAGGCCCGCAAACATCCGAGTGAACAATAAACAATGGCCTCTTTACATAACTTTTGTCTTTTGCCCTTTTAAAAGGTAATCGTGCTTGTTTTCCATTTATACAGGCTTCACATATATTGTCAGTAGGTGTTATATCATTTATTTGATCTATGTCATCAGCCATTTGTTTATTCCTCAATTCCATGAGTTTACTTTTTCCAATATGACCTAAACGTCGATGCCACAAATCGTAATTATTTCGTTTTATTGTATTGTAAACCTCAAAATTTGTGCTTACCCTTTTTGCATTAGCCTTGAAAGCTAAGGCAATTAAATTATCTAACGGCTTACCTTTCATAACAGCTTTACCGTCTTTTCTTACCTCCACACCTTTATCATCGAAAATAATACTCATTCCTGATTTTTGCATTTTTCTCACTGACAACAAATTGTGAGGCACTTCCGGGCAGTAGAGAACGTTCTCAAAGACGCCTTTGATTCCCAAGTTGCTCGTTACATTTACAATGCCTCGTTTGGTTGCGGAAATGTACGTGCCATCCTTCGCGACTGCGATCTTCACCGGTGGATCCAGTTCGATGTAATTTTCAAATAAGTTATCGTTGTTAATCAAGTGGTCAGTAGATCCGGAGTCCAGTATAAATGTTACTAGGTCACTTGATTTCTCTGGTTCATGATTGCCAGCCATGAAAGCGAAACCGGAAGCATTCCCGTTTGTCGAAGAAGTATGCGGTTCTTGAGCCATTTGAACCGATTTTTTCTTGTCGTTTTCAAACTTTTCTCTTCTCCTGCGGTATTTGCAATCTTTGATGAAATGATTATTTCTGCCGCAAAAATGACATTCCATTTCAGATGAACGATTCCTTTTATTGTTTCCGAAATTCTTCTTGTACGGTCCTTTCTTGAATTTCTTCGGGTTTTGAGAATGTCCGAACATTCGTCTTTTATTTACCCATTGATCTTTAGAAACTACTTGCAGTACTTTAGCACTTGTGTCGTTATTTTCAGCTTTTAATTTAACTTCGTGATCTAAGAGCTTAGTTTTAACAAACGTCAATGTTAAATCATCATTCGACAGTGTTTCTATTGCAGTTACAATGCCGTTATAGGAGGAAGGCAAAGTCAATAACAAATGAGTTACTTTTCTAGCTTCCGTCAAAGTATCACCAGAAGCTGATAATTTAGTAACTAACTCATCAAAAGTCTTGAAATGTTTTAATAAAGGTATATCTCCTTGCAATTTCAAGTCAATCAATTTCTTCTGCAATGATAGTTGAGAAGCTAAGCTTTTCCGATTGTATATCTCATCTAAACTTGCTAAAATTTGTTTCGCGGTGCTATCTTCTTTAACAAAATCAAGAAAGGAATCAGACAAATAATCAACGATGACGCCCCGTGCTTTCGTTTCAGCGTCCGTCCATTCATCTGTGATTGGATCGGGTGCGCATTTGTCGATCACTTGAAGTACCTTGAGTTCTCTCAATAATTCGCGAATTCTGAATCTCCAAACACTGTACTTTTCACCATCAAACCTGTCTATGGATCTTTTCAACCTTGAGTCTTCCATCTTCACAGATTTTATGTTTAGGTGTGCGGAGCACAGTTTATACACACTACGATAAAATCACACACAGCACGCGGGTGGAATTAGTGCAGAATGCCTGGGCCCATAACCTATTGGAATATGGGATCGGTGAAATTCAATTAAAGCGAAAGATACTTTTCTATCTATCTTTATTTCTGCGGAATGACACGCAGCGTTAGCGGATGACCGATTGCAACTGAACAGAACAGAAAAGTATGTGCCGTAGTAGGTCTGGGATCTTTTACGACCCTCTCCCCCTTAGCATATACAGAGGTTACCCTTTGTTATAATCCACGGACCTCTGTACACAGGAATCGGAAAAACCCAGGGAATACATTGGAATGCAATTTTTGTATTTGAAACAGGCGCATGTTGACCATGGGTATTTCCTGTGAATACTCCAACATGGGTAGTGCCAAAAAAGGTGGGAGCGAACGGACAGAAGCGATGGAGATTGGTCGTCGATTTTCGCGGACTAAATGAAAAAACAACGCACGACTCGTACCCCCTACCGATAATAACCGACGCTCTGGACCAGCTGGGACAAGCGAAGTACTTCTCAACCTTCGACCTAAAATCGGGGTTCCACCAGATACCGATGGCCAAGGAGGATATGCACAAAACAGCATTTTCAACACCAAACGGCCACTACGAATATGCCCGTATGCCGATGGGAGTTCGGAACGGTCCCGCCACCTTCCAGAGGCTGATGGACCTGGTGCTAGCCGGACTCCAGGGAATCGAGCTCGCGGTATACCTTGACGACATCATCATTTACGCCAAGGATCTGGACGAACACAAAGTAAAGTTTCGCCGCCTGATGAAACGGATCGACGACGCGAACTTTACGTTCGCGCCGGAAAAATGTTTCCTCCTGAGAAAGGAAGCCGAATACCTCGGCCACGTCGTAGGGGAAGGGATCGTCAAACCCGATCCAAAAAAAGTCGAGGCTGTCCGAAATTACCCACCACCGAACTCTGCAAAGAAAATCAAGCAATTCATAGGGTTAGTAGGTTATTATCGTAGATTCATCGAAGGGTTCGCGAAGATAGCAGCTCCTTTACTGCGATTACTTAAGCGCAACGAAAAATTTGTATGGGGCGAAGCCCAGAAGAAAGCGTTTGAAACATTAAGAGATAAATTGTGCGAAGGGCCCATACTCCGAGGACCCGACTTTTCGAAACCGTTTATCGTCACTACGGACGCGTCAGACTACGCGATCGGGGCAATCCTCAGCCAGGGAAAGTTAGGCGAAGACCTACCGATTGCATACGCCTCGCGCACGTTAAAAGGGGCAAAAACTAGGTATAGTGTTGGAGAAAAGGAAATCTTAGCAGCGGTATACGCAACCGAACAATTTCGACCGTATTTATACGGAAACCGCTTTACTATCGTAACTGACCACCAGCCACTGAAATGGTCCAAGAATATGAAGAACCTCGCGCTACGTCTCCACCGTTTTCGGATCAAACTAGAAGATTTTGACTACGACGTCGAGTACCGATCGGGCGCACGTCAGGGGCACGCCGACGCGCTATCACGAAATCCGGTACTACGCAAGGGGGAGCGCGACCCCAACAGACCGCGGTTAGATTTCTATGAGGCGGACGAATTCCACGAAAAAACGGAGGAAGGGGATACACCCCACGTCCTCATGGTGAAGAAAAAGGAAACGGACCAAAACCGGCCGTTAAAGAAATCAAAAGGGTGGCATCAGCACGCCACCCGTAACCGATCCACAGACGGATCGGGCAGTGGAAATCCAGCGCCAAGGAAGCAGAGAGGGGTCGATGCTAAAGAAATAGAAGAAAGCGGTAAGAACACGAATGATCAAGTCGGATCGGATCAAGCCGTTGAAATGACAGAATTACCACCGCGGTTCACGCGGGCACAACGGAAACGGATACGCTCGACCGATGAAACGGAAAGTGGAAATCCGGCAGCGAGGAAGGAAAAGCGGTTAAACGGGAGCGAAACAAAAGAAAGCGTCGCGGCGACCGACGCCCGACACGGTTCGGACCAGGACACCGAAATGGACGAAGAAATGCCACGCCTCGCCTGAAAAAGAAGAGCGCGAGCGTGGAGAACCGAGGAATTAAGTAGTGGAAGAGCAGAGCCCAGGCAAAAAAGGCGCATTTAGAGGGAAGAAATCGAACAGGTCGCCGGAACGAGCAGCGATCGAGATAAAGGGAACCCAAGCGAGGGCGGTGAAGGGTGCACCTCACCATACGGAGAGATTACAGACGGATACGTCCCCGGGACGAAAAGCGAAGAAGGCAGCAGCCGCAAAGAAGCGCCAAGGAGCAAGAAAGGAAGGAAGACGAGGAAAAGCAGTATCAACGACGCACCAAACGCGGGAGGAGAGATACCCCGTATATTCGATCCGGAAAGTGCGAGAACCGCCCACACAGACGAGGCGACGGCACCACACGGATCCTCAACGGCAACCGCCACGGAGGATGGCGACACAGAAACGGGAAGGGAAATGCCCCGTATCGTTGACCCGATCAACACGGAAAAGAAAATCCCCCGCACAGACAAAGCGAGCGATCGGGCCCACCGATCACAACCACGACGAGGTAGGGGAAGACCGAAAATCGAACGCACGGGTCGCAGAGGAAGACTCAGGAAGGTATATCATCCGAGTCATCACCCCGACGAAACCGAACGGCCGTCACAAATATCGTCAAGATACACAAGGACGAGCGTAACCGAATCGGACGGCACACAAAAAACTCCGTGGTAACACAACAGAACCTGCCACGAAAGGTATAACGAGAAAGTCAATTAGAAAAAGACCGGAGATCATCGACCCCGGGGGATCAACAGAGGAAGGCGACGTCCAGACGACCACGCGTGATTGGGCCAGACCACGCGCGCGGTGGAGGGAAAAGGCGACACAAACATTCGAGATAAGCCGGACGAATCAGCCGGTGACCTCGACCGACGTCGCTTATCGCGCTGACGAGGCGCAAGACAGAAGAGCCGTGACGCTAGACAGTTCCAATGCTAAGGCACAGCGATCCGTAGCTCCCAACCAGCTGACAAAACGCACGCAAAACGAAGAAGTTGAGCACAGACAGGACGTAGCCCGAGCAAACGAGCATACCCCAGTGGTCCGCAGTGGCGACATGGTGGGCGCCGAATTATCCCAGATTCGCGGAAGCATGGCGAACCTGACGGATGAGTTCGCGACCCTAGCGGGACAATACAACCTCCTGGACGACAGGGTCCAGATGATGAAGAGCGAGATTTGCCTACATTCAGCCGGAATCGGCCTACACGGCGATAAGTTGCGACCTGAGAACATACGTCAGCTTAGGAATTGAGGAAATCGCGCGTTGTCACCTCTCACGCTTGGGTCGGGTCTGTATAGCAGAGACCCCCGTTTACGACGTTTCCGACGAGTCTGATTGCGCCGTGCAAATCAACCTGAACCCGGAATTCCGCGCCTATGACCGTTGCGATGTTCGGATCGAGAAGCGCGAGACAACATTTTGGAAACGGGCGGGAAAATCGAACACGTGGTACTTTTCAGCGCCCGTCCGACAAACGGTATTCGTAAAATGCGACGGGGCGAACGCGGCGACCGTATTCATTGAAGGCACCGGAGCCTTATCACTGCAGCACGATTGCGTCGGACGCACGAACACGGTCACACTCCGCGCGCATCGAAAATTCGAAACGCGGACGTCGACCGCGATTCGGGAGGGACAGCCCCTCAATATTACCGCTATGTGGGTAAGTAGCGACCCCGAAATAAAATTAACTGAGGCCATCGCCGACGTAGAATCGTCATTGGCGAACCGCACCGGACAAACAAGCGCGAAATCACGAACGACGGCCAGCGGCGTCCGATTCGCCGAAATCGTGACGCGAGCGAAAGGTATTGCCGAAAAACAGCACGTAGAACGGCGGATCCAAATTATTGAAAGATCCGCAATCTTCGGCATCGCGTCCCTAGGCACCCTGATCACCGCCATATTTGTCGCGAGGAGGTTCTCCCTGGGGGGGAGCCTCCTCAAACTAATACTGTGTAGAAAGATTACAGGGAAACAGGAGTCGATCGAAAACAAACGGAGCGAGGGAACAACGTTCAACCTCGCCCTGACCGACACCAGACCAACAATTGTTGCAGTGGAAGAGACGCGGGAGACACATGATCACCACCGATCGCGTCACCGCCGCCCGACCACCGAGATTCACGGAGTAGAAGAACTCCGACTGTCCTTGCCAGCCCCTCCAGAACCACCGTGCACTGCGCGAACCAAGGCCAGCGATCCAAACGGGAGTTTGGAAAGCCTAGACAGCGCATCAACACGGAAGTCATACTACCATAAAAAGGGGTAACGCAAATCCTCCGAGGGACGCAAAGTATAACGACTCCTTACGAATATCTGCTCACCATACACATATATAACCCCTTTAGGCTATCGGGATCCGGCCAGTGGGTCCCCGACGAGTAGGGAACACCCCGCCCCTCTAGAATAAGGATTTAGATACCTATGTACTCACGACCATTTTCAATTCCTTTTTTTTTTTTTAACTTTCGCCTTGTTTTTGAATTGTCGATTCTTTATTTTTCACTGATCATTTTACACTTTTGTTCTTTCCTCCATTTCAATTCCAACTCGCCCTCCGCGAGAGAATTGGCGACGGTGGGTCGTCGCTTTTTCACCGCCCCGGGAGTGTTACGGACGGACTTCGTCCACCGTCCAACGGTCCAGTTACTACCAACGGATTCCGCCGACCTGGAATCCGAATCATGGGAAAGACCGTTGGAACAGATCCCACACCTTTCCGCGGAATCAGCAGATTCCACCGAGCCGCAGAACTCTCGGAGAGCGCTCTGCGGCGAGTGAACAAGACCCTTTTCCTGAATTAGGAATCATTGCGCGAACCGTCGTGGGCCGCACGAAGGGTCCGCGAAGGCAGTCATCGCCGAACGATCATCCAAGACAGTCCTCTCGCTGATCTTGCTAATTGTTAACCGACCAAGTTTTCATATCGCACGAATATCACAAGTCCTCATATTAGAGTCGCTTTATCAACATATTGTAAGGTCGTGGGGTAGGGCAAGCTCATGAATAAACCCAATTGATACTACTTTCTCCCAATTACTCGTCTCGAACTACAACCGAACCCGTCACTTCCTTAAAACAACTCAGAGAGTTGTACGCGCAGCTCCCCCGAACTCTGAATAATCGACGTTCTAACCGCTCGGAACGACCGTTACTACGCGAAAACAACATCCAACGATCGCGTTCGTAACACAAACAAACGATTATATGGACATTTTCAATAAATTTTTTCAACGAATGGCAGTGCACGTCAATCATATAAAGTTGAAATCCAAAATTTGATAACTAATATTCGAATTATATATTATATTATTAAAAACAAATGTAACTTGACATTCAATTTTTTTTCAACACTTATTAATGAATAATATTGATTGTTGAATAATATTGTTTTTCGGAAAAAATTATCATACAAGAAACTTGATTACATTGATTTGTGTCGGCTTATCATAAATGTGATACTTTTCATAACTATTTCTCCTGAATATGTCATTAAAATTCACGATGAGCTGAATATTGTATCGCGAAAAATCTGTACATTTTGAAAACCTCATGTGCTATTTTTTATACTCTCATTTAATTAACAAATACTATAGTAATCATTCAAAAAGTGTTCAGATACTATTTTTTTGTAAATTCTTACTAGGATTTGCTAGATTTCATTTTCTGTTAAATTTATGTGGTAATGTCGATTAACATTATCATAGTAATATACATTGAATTTTCAACTATCAAAAAAAATTGTGAAATAACAAGATATTATTTTTTTAATAATAAAAATCATATTATAGGCAATTTTAGCTGAAATATGCAACTCTAAAGATACGTCTCCAGCGAGTTCATGGCACAAATCGGGATCACGATCGAGGTCTGTATCACGATCGACATCCGGACCACGATCGAGGTCTTTTGATAATGATCTGAACTTCGGTATTCCGGAGTTTACACCAAACGAAGAAAATCCGCAGCCTTTGACGCGGAAAGAGCTTCGGGCAGACTTGTTGGCAGCCAGCAAGTCTATAATTGCAAAAATCTATGATATGATTCATACATCAAAAATAGACAACCCGCCTCAAACTATTTTGGATAGAAAAGATAATTATGTAAGTAATTTTATTCAATTTTCTACTTGAAAAAAATATTACATAAGGAAATAGAATAATACATAATTATATTCGAATGTGTACAGTCTATTATGTATTCTCATCAACTGTTCCGTACTTCAATATGATTTTGTAATGTGAAATCCTAAAGAACTCCGAAAATTCGTCTCAACGCGTTCAGCTACCGCTTAATCGCACCTAAAGAAGTTTGACTTGAAAAATGAAGTGAGATTTAGAATTTTTATTTTCACCATCACTAGTATCGGAAATCACTGAAATAATATGACTGATATTTCTTCTTATTGTTTCTGCTAATTGAAAAAGAAAAATTTATTGAAAAGAAATTACACTTTCAGATCAAGATTTGTGGGCACGCCATTAAAGCCCAAGAAGCTATGTTGGCTATCAGTGCCAATAAAATGAGGGCAAGGGGCAATCATATAATGAGGGGGTACTGGCCAGCCGATCAATTAAAACACTTGATACTGAAAAAGAGGAGTAATTCCCGACCGGAATGTGTGGAAGTTGCTGGTAGGGATTATAAAATAATTGCAGGTTCGTAATAGCAAACATTATTCAAAGACTTGTACATGCAAGTTCGAACAAGTTCGGAGTGCTATTCCCGGAATTATTCTTCATATTATGAACCACTTTATTTTCAACTTTGAAGTTTTTACATTTCAAATACACAGGAAACTTGGCACTTTTTTCAATTCCCTGTAATTCAGCGGCATTGAATGCTACTGTGATGAATCAGGGGGAAATTTGTAGACAATAAGAGACTCTTTAAAAGTACTTACAGTTGATCAACGTTAACTTATATATTTTGGTACATACAATTTCTGATTGCCAGGATCAAATTTGGTAAATAAAAATTTTGCGCAATGTCCGGGTATCAGGCAAAACGACAAATCGTACCGGGCAAATAGATAAACGTTCGATGTTTACGCGTGCGTTAAGCTATTTGCCGAAGTTTTGCGTAATGCCCGGGCATTAAGCTAAATGTCCGAAAATGCTTATTGACGACGACTTATATATTGACCATACTATAATCAATTGTTGCAAAATGTAAAGAAATTCTCGTGTTTTTTCCAGATATTTGCCTCGAAATGCAGAAAAACCATAGGATAAAACAATCCAAGAGGAGCCACGATCCAACCCAAAATATGAGAAAATGGATGGTGGACTTTCTCAAAAATGAAAAAAGACCGAAAACTGAAGAGTATCGGGAGAAACAAAGAAAACGAGCCATGACGCAGAGAGAAAAAAATAGGGAAAAAAAATTATTGACCAAAAAATAAATAGCAAATTATGAAAAAAGAACATAAATAATTAATGAATAACGTTTATAACCAAGCCCCTGCCCTATGATTTGAGATCGAATAACGCGGGCCCAAAACGTGAACAAAACTGCTCATCATTCCAACCATTCCACCGTTCGGCAAATTGGTATTAAGTTGGACCGTTGTGACGTACCACGGGTCATGCCTGTGATAATCAGTCTTCACGCGAATACCTGACCATGAATCTCACACGTAGTTATAGATTATAGGGTTAATATAGAATTGTGATAATCGCAACAACGATGCAACTTAATGTACACTTATATATTCGTTTCAGCTCATTTCGAGTCGATTGGTACTAAATTTTAATGACGTAAAAAAGTTTGCCTCAGACGAAAACTGAAAATGTTCTTGTTCAGCGGACTTGGAAATTCGAGTGAACTTGGAAAATTTTCGAAGATTTTTTTTCTCCAAAAAAGCGTTTGCATGATCTGTCATATATTTTTCAGGCTATTCGGTCTGGATACATAAATACTTTAATGATGAAAAAAACCTTCATCGTCATGTAACTTAAAAGTTTTTATGTGAGCTGTACTTATGAAAATTTGTTGAGTGTATACTCATTGTATACTATAGGTAGATGTGCCGCATATACACCGTGTGAACTTAGTGCATATTGAGTGCAAAGCGATCCGCTAGGGCAGCAAAGCATACTTACATCTGAATAATATTTCTAAAAGAAGTCGGATTAATAAATACAAGAAATCACAATTACACATTTTCTTTTGGTCCTGGCTGTAAGTTGGGGCATTACATAAAAATGAATGATTATATAATTATTATTGCTGTTACCTGGTTGTCAACTGTGATGGGCACAACATCTGCAATGGGGGAAGGCTAGAAACAAGGAATTACGTTGAGCGTGCCATCAGCCATCTGAATGTGTTCTTCTTTGTGAATGACATCGTCAGGAACATGAAGCTCACACACCAAGTTGATTTGAAAAAGACAATGTCGGATGGCTTTGGTCCGTCGTTCAGCATATTCTGTGAATAACACAAAAATTACATACTCAATGAGAAATTGTGAATAAACAGATTGGAAATGAACATCAGTATGTATTAATGAAAATATTGAGACAAAAAATTATGTTTCTTTTTTGGCTGACTGGAGAAAAAAATTATAGTGGAGGATTGACCCTCAAACCCTTGGAAACTGACAATTGCGGTAGACCCAAACGCTTACATTTAACCCTGTCAACGTCGCGCCCAGTTTGACACTCTCTGTAGAAACAGTATTTCCTCATACAAAGCACTATGAAAAAAGATTCTATGTATTAATAGCGAAAATACTGTTTTCTAACCTGTACGGACAATGAATCCACAGTAATCCAGAGAATATATCACAAATATGATCTTTTTTTCCCCTATCAGCGAACACAAATCTTTGTCTTCTTCTTCTTCGTCTTCTTCTTCGTCTTCTTCTTCTTCTTCTTCTTCTTTTTGTTCTTCATCTTATTCTTCTTCTTCTTCTTGTTCTTCTTCTTCTCATTCTCCTTCTCCTTCTCCTTCTCCTTCTCCTTCTCCTTCTCCTCCTACTTCTCCTTCGCCTTCTCCTTCTCCTTCTCCTTCTCCTTCACCTACGGCTTCTCCTTCTCCTGATCCTTCTCCTTCTCGTTCTCCTTCTCTTCTCCTTCTCTTCTCCTTCTCCTTCTCCTTCTCCTTCTCCTTCTCCTTCTCCTTCTCCTTCTCCTTCTCCTTCTCCTTCTCCTTCTCCTTCTCCTCCTCCTCCTTCTCCTTCTCCTTTCCTTCCTTCTTCTTCTTCTCCTCCTCTTCCTCCTCGTCCTTCTTCTCCTCCTCCTCCTCCTCCCCTTGCTTCTTTTTCTTCCCCTCCTCATTCTCCTCCACCTCCTCCCACACCCACTCCTCCTTGTCCTGATCCTTGTCCACTTTCTCCCACTCCTCCTCCTCCTTCTCCTCGACCTCCTCTTCCTCCTTCTCCTTCGTCTCCCACTTTTTCTTTTCCTTCTTCTTCTCCTCCTTCCTCTTCTTTTCCGCCTTCGTGTCTTTCTTAATCTCCTTCTCCTCTTCCTTCTCCTTCGAATTCTCCTCCTTCTTCTCCTTCTCCTTATATTTCTTCTTCTCCTTTACCTGTCCCTTCTTCTTCTTCTTATTGCTCTCCTTTTCTCTCTCCTCTTTCTTCTTCTTCTATTTCTCCCCCTCCTTCTTCTCCTTCTATTTTTTCTTTCTCCTTCTCCGTCTTCATTCTCATCTCCTTTTCCTCAGCCTTCTCGTCCTCCTTCTCCTTCTCCTTCTCCTTCTCATTTAACTTCTCCTTTTCTTTCCTTTTCTCCTTTTCGTTCGCCTTGTCCTTCTCCTTCTCCTTTTCCTTCTCCTTCTCCTTCTTTCTCTTTCTGCTTCTTTTAATCCTTCTGCTGCTTCGATTTCTCCTTTTCTATCCCTATCTTCTTTTTCGTCCCCTCACCCTTCTTCTTCTCCTTCTCCTTCTTTGTCTCCGTCTCCCTTTCCGTCTCCGTTATTGTCTCCGTCTCCGTCTCTGTCTCTCTCTCCCTCTCATTTTCCTTCTCCTTTTCCTTTTTCTTGTTCTTCTCCTCCTCTTGATCCTGCTATTTTCCCTTCATCTTCTCCTTCTCCTTCTCCTTCTCCTTTTGCTCCTCCTCCTCCTTCTCCTTCTTCTTCTCCTTCTTCTTCCCCTCCTTCTCCTGCTCCTCCCCCTTCTACTCCTTTTCCTTCTTCTTTTTCTTCACCTTCCCCTTCTCCTCCCTTTCCGCCTTCCCCTTCTCCTTCTAATTCATCTTCTCCCATTGCTTTCCCTTTTTCTTTTCCTTCTCTTTTTCCTATGCCTTTTTCTGCCTTCCCCTCATCCTTCCCCTTCCTCGCCACCTTTACCTTCCCCTATTTATTTTTTTCTTCCCCCCTCTCCCTCTTTCCCTCTTTCTTTTCCATCGCCTCGACCTTTCCCTTCCTCTTTCCATTCTCATTTTCGTCTTTCTTTCCCTCTCGCTTTCTCTTTCTCTACCCCTACTCCTTTTTCTACTACGCCGCCTCCCCCTCCCCCTTGCCCTCATGATTCCCCTTCCCCTTGCTTCCCCCTCCCCCTTGCCCTCATGATTCCCCTTCCCCTTGCTTCCCCCTCCCTCTTGCCGTCGCTTTCTCGCTCCCCTTTCCCTCCTCCTTTTGCCCTCTGCCCTTCTAGCCCCTCCTCCTCCTCCTCCTTTGCCTTCTCCTCATTCTCCTCCTTTTCCTTCTTCTCCTCCACCTTCTCCTTCTTATTCTCCTTCTCCACCTCATCCTCCTTCTCCCCCTTATTCTTCTTCTCCTCTTCCTCCTTTTCCTCGTCCTCCTGTTTCTTCTCTTCTCGTTGCTCCCCTTCTCCTGTTTCTTCTTCGACTCTTCTTTTCTCTCGATCTTTTCTGCCTTTTTCTTTTCCTTCTGCTCCTCCTTTTTCTTTCTGTTTCTTCTCCTGCTCTGTCTCCTTTTCCTTCTCCTCCTTTTTTTCTCCTTCTCTTCCTTCACCTTCTCTTTCCCCTACTTCTTCCCCTCTTCCTTCTCCTCTTCCTTCTCTTTTCTCTTTTTTTCCTCCTTCTTCTGCTCTTTCCACTTTTCCTTCTTCTACTTCTTCCCCTTTTTCTCATTCTCCTTCTCCTTCTCCTTCTGCTTCTGCTTCTTCTCCTACTCTTCTTTCTCCAGCTACTTTTTCCGCTCCTTTCTCTCCTCCTTCCCCTTTTTCTTCTCCTTTTTCTTGTCCTTCTCATTCTCCTGTTTCTCTTTGTTTTCCTTCTTTCTTTTTTTCTCCCTCGACTTCTCTTCCTTCTCCTTCTTCTTTCCCCTCCCTTTTTGTTTCCCTCTTCCTACTTCTTCTCCTTTTCCTCCTTCTTCTTCTCCTCAACATCCTCCTCTCTTTTCCCCTCCTTCTCCTCCTCCTCCTCGTTATTCTCCTTATCCTTCTTCTTTTTTTTCTCCTCCTCCTCATTGTTCTTCTCTCTTTCTACTTTTTTTTTCCTCCTCCTCCATTACATCATCTCCCTCCTCTTCCTTCTCCTCCTCCTCCCCCTTCTCCTTTTCCTCTTCCTCCTTCTTCCTCTCCGCCTCCTCCTCCTCCTTTTCCTTCTTTTCCTCTTCCTCCGCCTCCTTTCCCGCCTTCTTCTCTCCCTCCTCCTTCTTCTCTACTTCCTACTCCTTCTCCGTCTCTTTATTTGCTCTCACTCTTTCGCCTTCTCTTTCTCCTTCTGCTCATCCTCTCCTTCTCTCTCTCTCCTTCTTTCTGACCTTATCACTCTTCTCCTCCTTTTCCTTTTCCTTCTTCTGCATCTTCATCTTCTTCTTTTCCTTTTTTTTTCCTTCTTCTCCTCTTCCGTCTCCTTCGACGTCGCTTCTTTTTCCCTCCTTTTTCTCCTCACCTTTCTCCTTCATTTTTTTTTCGTATTCTTCTTTTTCTCCCACTCTTTCTCTTCTTTCCTTTTCTGTTTCTCTTTCGCTTTTTCTTCTCCTCGTCCTTCTCCTTTTCCTTCTCCGTCTCCTCCTCCTGCTATCTTTCCTTCTCCTGCTCTCTCTCTTTCTCCGTCTCTTTTTACTCCTGATCCTTCTTCTTCTTCTCCGTTTCCTTTCCCTTCTTTTTCTTCGTCTCCATCTTTTTTTTCTTCTCCGTCTTCTTTACCTTTTTCTTCTTCCTCTCCTTCTTCCTCTCCTCCTCCATCTCCTTATACTACTTCTCCTCCTCCTCCTCCTCCTTCCCCTTCTATTTCTTTCTCCACTCACCCTCCTCTCTCTTCTTCTCCTCCTCCTCCTCCTCCTCCTTCGCCTTGTCCACCTTTTCGGATTCCTCCTCCTCCTCCTCCTTCTTAAACTCCTTTTTCTCCTCCTCCCCCTCCTACTTCTTCTCCTCCTCCTCGTCCTACTCTTTTTTCTTTTCCTCCTCTCCTCTTTTCCTCTCTGTCTCCTCTTCCCTTGCCTTCTCCTCCTCCTCCTTCTTCTCCTTCTTTTCCTCCTCCTTTTTCTCCTGCTCCTTTCTCTTTTCCTTCTCCTTTCTCTTCCTTTTTCTTCGCTGTTTCCTGCTTCTTCTCCGTAGCCGTTTCCTCCTCCTACTCCTTTTTCTTTTTCTTCTCCTTGACCTTCTCTTCCTTTTTCTACTTCTTCTGCTCCCTTTTCTTTCGTTTCCGCTTCTCCACCTCCTTCTCCTTTTCCAGCTTTTTTTACTTCCTTTTTTCCCTGCTTTCCTATCTTATTTTCTTCCTCCTCTTTTCCCTCCGCCTCTTTCCCCTCTTCCTTCTCCTCCTTCACCTTCTCCTCCATTGCCTCCTCTTTTTTCTCTTCTCACTTTTTTCCCAACTCCTCCTCCTCGTTCACCTCTTCCTCCTCTCCTTCTTCCTCCTCCTTCTCCTCCTCCTTTTCCTTCTACTTCCACTCTTTTTTCTGTTTTTCCTTCTTCTCCTTCTCCTCCTCCTTCTCGTCCTACCCCTTCTTCTACTCCTCCTTCTCCTTTTCATTCTTCATTTTCTTCTTCTCCTTCTCTTTCTCTGCCTTTTCCGTCTCCCTCTCACGTCTCTTCACTTCTTTTTCTCTCTCTTCTTCTTTCCCTACTCCCTCTCCTTCTCCGTCTTTTTTTCCTTCTTGTTTTTCTTTTCTTTTTTTCTCTTTCTTCTTCTCACTCTCTTTCTTTTCCTTCTTCTCCTTCTTTTTAATCTCCTTTTTCTCCTTCTCCTCGTTTTTTTCCTTCTCCTCCTCCTTCTTCCTCACTTGCTCCTCCACTTTCTCCTCCTTTTCCTTCTCGAACTCATTCTCTTTTTTCTTCTCACTCTCCATCATCTTTTCCTTCTCCTTCCTCTTCTTGTTGTTTTTTTCCTCTTCCATATTCTTCTCCTCCTCCTTCTCCTTTTTCTTAGCCTCTTCTCCCGTCTCCTACTCCTCCTTCTCCTTCTCCTTTTTCTTTTCCTTCTTCTTTCTCTTTTCCTTCTTTTTGTCTTTTTTTTCTTCTCCTTCTGCTTCATTTCTTTTTTTTTCTCCGTCATCTTCTCCTTCTTTTTCTGCTTCTCCTGTATCTTCTTTTTCTCATTTTCTTTCTTTTCTTCTCTTTTTGCTCTTCCTCTTTTCCTTTTCCTTTTTTCCTTTTCTTCCTCTTCCCCTTGTTCTTACCCTTTTCATTCTCCTTTCCCTCTTCCTTTTTCTCCCCGTTCACCTCTCCCTTTCTCGTCCTCTTTCCCTTGCCCTTCCTTTTCCCCTTTCTGTTTTCCTTTCCATTTCTTTTTCTCTTCCCCTTCTCCTCTCCTTCTTCCTTCCCCTACTTCGTCTCCTTCGCCTCTCCCTCCTTCTATCCCTTCCCTTTTTTTCCCGTTTTTCCCCTTTTTTCTCTCTCTCCATTTTTCTCTTGCCCTGCCCCTCCTTCTCCTTTTCCTTCTCCTCTTTTTCCTCCTCCTTCAACTCCTCCTGCTTCTTCTTCTTCTGCCCCATTCCCTCTTCCTCCTCCGCCTCAGCCTCCTTTGCCTCATCTCCCTCCTTCTTCGAATTCTTTTCATTCTCCTTCTGTTTTTTCTTCTATTTCTTCTACTCCTCGTTCTGCTTTTTTCCCCCTCCTTCTCCTCCTCCTTCTCCTTCTCTATCTCCTTCTTCTTCCCCCTTTCCGCCTCCTTGTTTTTCTCCTTCTAATTCTCCTTCTGCTTCTCCTTCTTCTTCTCCTTCTCTCGCTTCTTCTTCTTTTCCTTTTACTTTTCCACTTTCTTTTCCTTTTTCCTCTTCTTTTTGTTCTCCTTCTCCTTTTCCTTTTCTTTTTCCTCCTCCTCCTCCTTTTCTTCCTCCTCCTTTTTCTCCTCCTTTTTCTCCTTTTCCTTCTCCTCCGTCTTCTCCTTCTTCATCTTCTTTTCCCCATTCTTCTCCTTTTCACTCTCCGTCTCCTGTCCCTTTTTCTTCTCCTTCTCCTCTCCTTTCCTCCCTCCTTCTCCTTTTTCTGCTCCCTCTTCCAATCCTTTTTTTTTCTACTTTTCCTCGTTCTCTTCCTCTCTCTATTTCTCTTTCTCCTTCTACTTTCTCTCCTTCTTCATTACCTCTTCCTTCCTCTTCTCCTTGTCTTTCTCCGTCTCCTTCTCCGTGCTCTTCTTCTTTCGCTACCCCTTTCTCTTTGACTCTCCCCCAGCCCTCCCTCTCTCCCTCTACCTTTTCCTTTTCCTCCTCTTCTCATCCCCCTTTCCCCTCCACTCCTCCCGCCCTACCCGCCCACACCCTTCCCCTCCCACTTGCCCTCGCCCCTCTCTCCCCTTCCTTTCACCCTTCCCGTCCTTCTTTCCCACCCCTCCTTCTCCCCTGCCCCACCCCTCACCCCCCCTGCCCACTTCTCGCCCTCCTCCACACACTTCCCCCTGCACCTTTCTCTCTCCTGACCCCTTCCGCTACCCCTCGCCCGCGCCTCCCCCTTCCTTTGATTTTCTTTCCTTCTTCCCCGCTCTTTCCCAATCCCTTCTTTTCCCTCCCACACTCGCCGACCTTTTCCTCTCCGCCCTCCCGCGCCCTTCCTCTTCTTCTTCCCCTTCTACTCCTCCTTTTCTTCCTACTTCTCCTCCGCCTTCTGACCCTCTTCCTGCTTCTCCTCCGCCCCCGCCACCCTCTTCTCCTTCCCCATCTCCTCTTCTTCTCCTCCTTCTACTACTCCTTCTTCTCTTCGTCCGCCGCCTTCTCCTCCCACATCTCCTTCTCTTTCCAATCCTCCTTATCCTCCTCCTCCGCCGCCTCCTTCTGCTCACTTCTCCTCCTCCTCCTTTTCCTCATCCGCCTTTTCTTTCTCGTCCTCCTTCTCCTCCTCCCCTCTCCTTTTATACCCTTTCCTCCTCCTATTCCTGTTTCTGCTCCTTCTCCTCCTTTCTTGCCTCCTCCTCCTACTCTTTCTCCTCTTCCTTCTCCTTCTTTTTCTCCTTTTCCTTTTTCTTTTCCTTTTCCTCATCCTTTTCCTTCTTCTCTCCCTGCTCCTCCTCCTTCGGCTTTTCCTTCTCCTTCTTTTATCCTTCACCTTTCCTTTCCCTCTTCTCTCTCCTTTTTCTTCTCCTTCTTCTTCTCGTTTCTTTCCTTCTCCTCCTTCGCTCTCTCCTTATTCTTTTTCTTCCATTTCTCCTACTCCTTCTCCTTCTGCTTGTCCTTCTACTTCTCCTTCTTCTTCTCCCTCTCTTTCTCCTTTTTTTTCCTCATCCTTTTTTTTCTTTTTTTTTCTCCTTTCTCTTCTCCATCTTCTTCTTCATATTGCGCTTTCTCTGCTCCTTTTTATCCTTTCTCGTTTCTCTTTTGTTCTTCTGCTTCTTCTCATTCCTCTTCCCCTTTTTTTCGCCTTTTTTGTCGCGTTCTCCTACTTCTTTTCCTTCTTCTTTTCTCTCTTCTCCTCCTTCTATTTCTTTTCCTCTTTTTTCTTCTTCATCTGCTTCTACTTCTCCTTTTTTGTGCCCTTCTTCGTGTCCTTTTCCCTTTCCTTTTTCTCTTCCTTTTCCTTTCCTTTTTTTCTCCCTCACCTTTCTCTTTTCCTTTTCCTTCTCTTCCTTTTCCTTTGCATTTTCCTTTTCCTTCTCCTCTTTCCTTCTGATTTTCTTTTCCTTTTTCTTGTCCTTTTTCTCTTCATTTTCCGTTCCTCTTTCTATTTTCTTTTTCTTTTCCTTTGCCTTTGCCTTTTCTTTTTTTTTCTTAACCTTTTTTTTTTCTGTTTCCTTTTTCTTTTCTTTTTTCTTTTCCTTTTCCTTCTATTTTTTCTTCTTATTTCTTTTTTCCTCTCCCTTTTTTTTCACCTCTCCCATTCCCTCGTCCTTTTTCTTCCCCTTTTCCTTTCCCTTTCTCTTTCTCTTTCCCTTTTCGTTCACCTCTCCCTCACTGTTTCGCGTTCTCTTTCCCCTGCCCTTTCCCTCTTCCTTCCTCTTTCCCTTTTTCTTTTTCTCCCTCTTCTTTCTCCTCTTTTCCCTTTTTCTTTTCCTCCACCTTCTCCTTCTTCTTCTTCTCCTCCTTCTTTGTCTCCTCCTCCTGTCGCATTTTCTTTTCCTTCTTATCCTCCTTCTCCGCTTCCTCCTCCTCCTCATACTCCTTATTCACCTCCTCCTCCTTCTCTTTCTCCTTCTCCTCCTTCTTCTCCTGCTCTTTCTCCTTCATCTTTTCGCTCTCCTCCTCCTCCACCTTCTCCTCCTTGTCCTTCATCTTCTCCTCCTGCTTTTCCTTCTTCTTCTTCTTCTTCTTCTCCTCCTCTTTTCCTTCTCCTCTTTCATTTCCTTCTCCTTCTCTTTCCAGTCCTTTTCTTTCTTCTTCTTCTTCTTCTCCTCCTCTTTATCTTTCATCTTCTCCTCCTTCCTCTTCTCCTCCTCCTTTTCCTTCTCCTTTTCCTCCTC